>JACVVK020000168.1:567500-572500 GCA_018292915.2 Batillaria attramentaria
TTGTGAAGTCAGCCCCCAAGACATGTGAGCTTGATCCCATTCCCACCTCCTTGCTCTTTGACTGTTTAGACACGGTCTTACCCTCCATTACTAAAGTCATAAATGACTCACTCAGATCCGGTTCTTTTCCGTCAGTGTACAAGACAGCTATTGTCAAACCCCTTCTGAAAAAGCCCTCTCTAGACCCGAACAACTTGAAAAACTACAGGCCGGTTTCAAACCTCCCATTTCTGTCTAAGATTGTTGAGAAAATAGTACTGTCTCAGCTTGCTGAACATGTATGTTCAAACAACCTACTTAGTGTTTGTCAGTCTGCGTACAGACCTGGTCACAGCTGTGAGACAGCACTCCTTAAGATTGTCAATGACCTTCTGATGGCTCTGGATGACGGAAAAATCTCAGTTCTAGCCCTACTTGATCTATCGGCGGCTTTCGACACAATTGATCATGATATCTTGATACATAGACTTGAGAAAGTCTTTGGTATCACTGGCACAGCCCTCTCGTGGTTTGAATCATATTTGCGCCAGCGTTCTCAGACTGTCTTAGTGAACGGTCAACACTCTACTTCCAGTCCTCTACGCTTCGGTGTCCCTCAGGGCTCCGTGCTAGGACCGGTTCTGTTCATAATGTACACCCAACCACTGTCCGCTTTGATTGATAAACATTCCATATCTCACCATGCTTTTGCCGACGATTCTCAATTGTATAAACACACTACTTTTGAACTTCTTCCAGACGCCATCCAGTGCCTTCAGACGTGCATTTCAGATGTCAAGAGTTGGATGTCTGCCAACAAGTTACAGCTAAACGATGACAAGACGGAAGCCTTGATCATAAAGTCTTTCCGTACGTCCAGTCATGGGCCAGTCCCCAAAATACTTACCATTGATAACACTAATGTCGATTTTTCATCCTCTGCTAAAAATCTTGGAGTGATTTTTGATGACACTTTGTCCATGAACCAGCAGGTTGTAAACACTTGTCGTGTAGCCTACCTAGAACTGCGGCGCATTGCCTCAGTACGCCACTACCTTACCACTGATGCAACTGTCACTCTTGTCTGTGCTTTTGTACTGTCAAGATTAGACTACTGCAACTCTTTGTATGCTGGATGTCCGAAATATCTGCTAGACAAGCTACAGAAAGTTCAAAACTCTGCGGCAAGGCTTGTGTTTAGAGTGCGGAGATCCGAGCATGTCACGCCTCTCCTCAGAGAACTGCACTGGCTCCCTGTCAGAGCAAGAATTCAGTATAAAGTCGCTACTATATGCTATAACTGCATCACTTCCTCCTGTCCTTCATATCTTTCCTCTCTGCTGCAGCTGTACACACCCTCCAGACAACTCAGATCCTCCGCTGACACCCGCATCCTACGCATCCCGCAGGTTAAATCAAAAACACTAGGTCAGCGAGCATTGCTCTACCACGGTCCAGTCACTTGGAACAGCCTGCCTTACCATGTACGCCATGCAGAGTCAACGGATTCTTTTAAAACTGCCTTGAAATCCTATTTCTTCCGGCTGTACTATACAGACTAACTTCTTACCTTCACTGTCACCATCATTGTCATTTTACGATGTCATGTTATTGTTAGGATGTATCATAGCTGTGTGTATGTAACGTGTATGTGACGTCTATTTCATATGTGTATGTAATGTGTAATGTATTTTTCATTTGTATCTCATGTGTATGTATTGACACTATATTAGCTATTGTGAGGCGCCCAGAGCTCCAGCAGGAGGTTGGGCGCCAGACAAATCCTCATTATTATTATTATTATTATCTCCGTCATCATGCATAATAAAAATTGCCCCAGCTTCCAAGCCCTCCGTGGATTCCACCCATTACCAGGGAGGAATACCAGTGGAGCCGGCAAAGAGTTGTGGCAGCAAAAAACAACAACAAAAAAACACAAAAAACCACAAAAAACAAAAAAACTTTGTAACATTGTTGGAGAAGTGGGGAGGAGGTGGTGGTGGGCTGGTTAGGAGGAATGTCAGCTACTCAAACTGATGTGTGATTGACCAGTCATTGATGCCTAGCTCTTGATAACAAAAAATATTTGTAAGCCATTTTTACATTGCTCTTTTAGGAAAGGAATTTCCAGTAGTAGTTTTCAAATGATTATTTGTGCTTTCTTACCTGCTTCGAAGGTACTGAAAAAAGTTGTCGTAGAGAGGTGATTTTGTTGTTGTTGTTGTTGTTGTTAATAATAATAATAACAACAACAACAATAATAATAATAACATTCTTATATAGCAAAAGAAAAGTATGCAACACATACTGACACAAGACAGTCACACACACAGACACACACACACACACACACACACACACACAGACACACACACACACACACACACACACACACACACACACACACACACACACACACACACACCACACACACACACACACACACACACACACACACACACACACACACACACACACACACACACACATAAAACCTGCCACTCCACCAGCAACAGGGCTCAGAATGGGTCAAGATCTGAGGTGCAGCTAGTCGTAGGACAGTCTGAACAAGAAGGTTTTCAGTTTGGCTTTGAAATCAAGCAAGTCAGATTCATCACGAATGCACTGGGGAAGAGAATTCCAAATATGTTGTTCAGACATTGAATACGGTATTTTTCAAAGCTGGTGCCTCTTTGAGTTTGTAATGTGCTGATGTCTGGTGTTTGATAGAGTATTGCGTGTGATTCATGTGAGCGTGCCTGCTGGGATCAGTTTGCTGTACTTTTAAGCAAACAGCCTGGTAAAGTGCCTGTATAATTCCCATTATTATTATTATTATTTTTATTTTTTTTTGCTGCCGCAACTCTTTGCCGGCTCCAGTGGTGTTCCTCCCTGGTAATGGGTGGAATCCATGGACGGCTCGGAAGCTGGGGCAATTTTCATTTTTTATTATGCATGATGATGGAGATGAGCATGATGGTAAGATGATGCTATGGAGCTCCGTGTGGTTTGGGACTGTGGGACAGGGCCGCATTCCACGCTTCCTGTCATAAATATCCCGGCATTAACCAGGCCCGGGAACTATGGCACCTGCGGTGCTGACCATGTAATCATCCACATCATGACGTGTCATACCAAGGGAAGCACCCCCAAAGTCGCACCCGTGAAGTGGGTGAAGGTCAGCTGTGTGGCAACAGCCTCCCCATTTGGCCCATAGCACACCCGCTCTGGGTAGGAGCGGACCTAGGTAGGAAAAATCCCGCTTGCCTCGGCTGGGACTCGAACCCGGGTCTCCCGGTCCATAGTCCAAAGTGCTAACCACTACACTACAGGAGCCGGTATTCCCATTATTATTATTGTTGTTGTTGTTGTTGTTGTTGAAGTTAACAATTTCCTACATAACTGGTATTTATAGCTTGCACATGAATACTGTAAAGAAAATTGTGTCTTATAGTTTGTTACATCACTACCTTTTCAGTATAAACACTGTTCATTTTTTCTCAAACTAATATGAGAGTCAGGCAGTCAAAAACGATACCATTTGCTATTAACGACTTAGATACGGCACCATCATTGTCTGTAGTTTTGTTTTATGAATGGACATATTACAGGTGGATCGCATTCAAAATCCGCTACTGTACCAGCAGTATGCAGCCAAGAAATCTCACCTGGAGAAACAGAACACTGGCATCCAGAACGAGAAGACACTGTGGCACGGCACCGCCCCAGATGCCATCGACAACATCAACCGTTACGGCTTCAACCGCAGTTACTGTGGCAAAAATGGTGAGTTGAACGTCTAATTCTAACTGCTTTTTCAGAAAACCGTAGCAAAACATTTATATATATCATTTGTTTTACCATATCAGTAATGTTTATGTTCTTAATGTTTGTGTATGTGTGCGAGAAATGTGTAGTGAGGGCGATTTTGATTATGATATATGTACATATTGACACAGCCGCTCGCGGTGATAAAATTGTGACTGTATCGTGGCTTTAAAAGCCCCTTGGGCTCAGAGCTGGTAATAAAAATCTTCTTTGCAAATCTTCTTCTTGGGTTGACTGTATACATGTGCATAAATGTGCAAGGAGACTGCCAAAGGATTGTGCTGATACCACCAGGGTTTCATGTTAGTGTGAACCACACTAAGACAAATGTCCTGACTAAAAGTGTGGGACATTTTATGTCCTATCATTTCTGCGCCACAGTGGACAACACCCAGGATGCGTCCTATACTTTTAGTTGGGACATTTGTCCTGTTATAGTTCACAAGAATATGAAGGCCTGCTGATGACTCACAGAGAGCTAACCCAACCAGTGTTATAAATTTTGGTACAGGACAAATGTATCGACTAAAAGTATAGGACTTGCGTTTTGAATGTTGCCCACTGAAGTGCAGAAATGATAGGACATATATGGAATATTTTTATTCCAGAGGCAGTAGGCCTACTTAACCAATCTTAATGGGAATCTTTTTACGCAATATTACGGTCCTGTGTTGATGGCTGTCCATGTGCTAAGGGTGCTGTTGTTTTAGTAAGGTTGTGTAAATTGAGTGTGTGAGGGTGTGTGCACGTGTGCGTGTGCGCGCATGTGTTGTGTTTGTGTGTGAGTGCGTGTGTGTGAGGGTATGAGTGTGCTCTGTGATACAGTCATTTTACATGTACTATAAATTTACTTTTACAGTGAAGGGTTGTAGTCCCGTCTTAATAGTGGCATATTTAATGAGAGCATGGTAATTAGGAAGTGTGGGTGTGTGCGTGCGTGTGGGTGTGTGCGTGCGTGTGTGTGTGTGTGTACACGTGTTATTGTTGTGAGATTATATATTTTATTATTGGGACATGTTATATTGTGTATGTGGTTGTTGTCTGTTTTTACACCGCAACCGAATTGCTTCCTCTTGAGGACAATAAAGAATTATTGAATTGAATTGAATTGAAATATGAAGAACTGTATGAGTTAAACTAGAAAGCACTGTTTGTTCAGGCATCACAATTCTGCACCAGACAATCTTAGAGGT
>JACVVK020000168.1:575000-632500 GCA_018292915.2 Batillaria attramentaria
AGAGAAGAAGAGGAAACGGCAGTGATGTCAACTGCTCTTCAAAACCAACAGTAGGGGGGTATCGTCCTGCTTTTTTTCCCTAGCGAAACCGTGGGAAAATCAACAAAAAAACTAAAAAATGCCTTGGGGCCAAAAATCCAAAACAACCCAAACCTCATGCCTGAATGACACGTGATACTGATAAACTTACTGTCCTGCTTGTTCCACTTTTTTTTTTTTTTTTTTTTGCCTCAACAGCGGAACAACAACAAAAAACCGGGCGGAAATTGGCCTATATGCAGTGGAATTCAGCCAAATGGCTAAAAATCTGAATTTCCATGACATGCAATAAAAATGATGAAAGCTTATTACTGTCTATTTTCCTGTATCATTACTGAGTCGTTATATTTATCTTCATGTACACAGACATGCTCATATATGGCTCATGAAAACTACAGGAAAAATCTTTAAAAAAATGTCAGTGGACGACTGGCATTTATTTGCCCCTCTCGCGCAGGACTGGTATACATTTGCACCCCCAAACGGGCGAACTACATGGACTGAGCGAAATTAACAGGGTAACGAATTAGGGCAAGGACCTAATGTTAATATTTTTTGGTTCACAGATCGTTCTGAGCCGTTTCGATGTTGTCTAGTATCAGACCGTTACGACTATACACAAATACACGCACAGACAGGATTGCGTTCAGCTGACTGAAGCCAAAACACAGTAGCCGGTGACAGTGTCATAGTGACACTCAACCTTGCAGCTCACCAAGTTCGGGCAGCTGACACGGGAAACATGGTGGACAGTGTGTACAGATGATTGGGTCCTCCCTGATCACACGGCCATCAAACATCAAAGCTCTACCGATCTCTAAGACAGACTATTTCGAGTGCACAGGCAGGGTCACAAGCACAACTGTTCTAAAACAGGTCTCCCTAAATCAGGCTGGGGAATTGCTGAATGAAAAAAAAGACTGAAACCTAGGCCGGGGTACAGCATTAGCACACTACTGCGGGACCACGGGAGCAACGCCCCCACTTCAGAAACACAAATTTTAGCATTTATAAAGGCATTTAGTAGCCTGGTCTGGCACAGAGAGGGAAAATTCATACTGCCTTGGTACTGATATGCAAAACTGAAGTCCCACTATTACATGTATCATGACTATGTGTGCAACCTTTTCCCCCTTGCTTTTTTCGGCTGAAACTTGGATTTTCTGGCTGAGAGGAAATTTGACTGAAAATTGCCAAATGACTGACAGTTCCCCAGCCTGCTAAATGCAGCCAAGCAACAGTAGGAACAGTGTCTTGAAATGATACAATCTGAAATTTTATGATGATACTGTACCTACATCTCTTCCTTTTATTTCCCTCCCCATGTTATTTGGGGGGGAAACTTTCAAAGCAAATACATGAGTACACATGCTCATCAGAGAAATTTAAGCCATATATGGACAGAAACAGATCTGGAACAGAACTGCAACTAGTAAGTACACGGTATCCCTGTTTCTTACAAATGAAAATACTTTGACACGTACCCATAAACGCAATCAGTTGCACACGATATTGATATTACACAGCCCTGACACCAACAACAATAATGTCAACACAAGGGTACACATGCACACAACACCCTGTGCTTAGCAATACTGTTACAATGCATACGCTATACACTGTGTACAACAATAATGTCAACACAAGGGTACACATGCACACAACACCCTGTGCTTAGCAATACTGTTACAATGCATACGCTATACACTGTGTACAACAATAATGTCAACACAAGGGTACACATGCACACAACACCCTGTGCTTAGCAATACTGTTACAATGCATACACTATACACTGTGTACAACAATAATGTCAACACAAGGGTACACATGCACACAACACCCTGTGCTTAGCAATACTGTTACAATGCATACACTATACACTGTGTACAACAATAATGTCAACACAAGGGTACACATGCACACAACACCCTGTGCTTAGCAATACTGTTACAATGTATACACTGTGTACAATTTCATTATAGGCCACATTCAGGCCAAGTCTACACTTACAACAAATGAACCATAATTATGGCAACAGTAGCAGGGATGGATTTACTCAAATATGCCAATGAGACATTGTCTCCTTGACCAGTCATTTTTATGAAACATTTTCATTCTCTATGAGACAATCAAGTTCACCCGCATCACTCTGTCACATGTCTGTGCCGAGAACCTGTTCCTAAGTGCAGTGATGTTCAGGTTCTGAACGGGAAAGGACCTCTCGATCGCAGAACTGAGAAAACTGATAACGCGCCAATATTTTTTGCAACTCTTTCGAGCGAGAGTTCCTGGCAGCGCGCGCGGCGAGCGGGATAAGTAAGCCTCATCACTAATATTAGATTAGTGTAACAGACTCTATGACTGACACGGACAGCGCATCTCTGCTTCGCGTTGTCAAGTGCGCTTGTGATGTCATGTTCGTGCGACATGACGCATTTTGCGAAATTTCTATGCGACATTTTATCAAAATATGAGACATAGTCACACGGCGCGCGAGAAAATCGATCCCTGCAGTAGTGAAAGTATTACGTGAATCAAAATTGCTTAATGGCAAACCATTCGATGTTTGGTTAACTCTCTCCCAACAGCTTATGTGAAAATTATGCCGAGTAAAACTTCAGTGATTATTGACTCGCAGATTACTCTCTCTCACAACAGCCTATGTGAAACTTAAGCCAGATAAAACGTCAGTAGTTATTGACTCACAGATTACTCTATCTCCCAACAGACTATTTGAAACTTAAGCCAGATAAAACTTCAGTAGTTACTGACTCGCAGATTACTCTATCTCCCAACAGACTATGTGAAACTTAAGCCAGATAAAACTTCAGTAGTTACTGACTCGCAGATTACTCTATCTCCCAACAGACTATGTGAAACTTAAGCCAGATAAAACTTCAGTAGTTACTGACTCGCAGATTACTCTATCTCCCAACAGACTATGTGAAACTTAAGCCAGATAAAACTTCAGCAATTATTGACTCACAGATTACTCTCTCTCCCAACAACTTATGCAAGATTAAACTTCAGTACCTATTGACTCACAGATTACTCTCTCCCAACAACCTATGTGAAACTTAAGCCAGATGAAACTTCAGTAATTTTTGACTTACAGATAACTCTCTCCCCCAACAACCCATGTTAAACATATATGTCAAATAAAACTTCAGTAATTACTGACTTGCAGGTTACTCTCTCTCTCAACAGACTATGTGAAACTTACGCCAGATAAAACTTCGGTAATTACTGACTCACAGATTACTCTCTCTCCCACCAGCCTATGTGAAAGTCATGTCAAATAAAACTTCAGTGATTACTGACTCGTAGCTTACTCTCTCCCAACAACCTATGTGAAACTCATGCCAAATAAAACTTTAGTGATTACTGACTTATTGATTGATTATTGAGGGAAACTTTGTTGACTTAGAAGCACTGATACAGAAGTCCTTTATACAGAAAGGGAGGGCCAGAGTTACTTTACGCTCGACGCCGAAGGGTGGTTGGTACAAGCATCAGTACCTGGCATCAAGTCTGATATGACTTAGATCAGTGGACGTCAGCGTTCCACATTCTCATGAGTGTATACCTCGAGCGACACCCGAACCGAAGTTTCCATTTGCAATAATGAAGATTTACTTGAATTTGAAAGAGACAAATTACAGATCTAAACAACAAATTACCAAACAGCCACAGAGAACTATTGTGTAGAAGTTAGCGGTAAAAACAGAATACACCCACATCAATCACAGAATACACCCACATCAATCACAGAATACACCCACATCAATCACACATCTAGGAAACGGAAGATAAATAAGCATGGAATTTTTCAAAAACTACAACATAACAATGGCAGCATCAAGCGTACCAAATACACATTCTAATATTCACAGTCAGCTTCACAGAACTAAACCCTTTGCACAAAAATGAAAATGAAGCATACACGTATAATGAACTCAGGGGAAAACTGTTTTTTAAAACAACAAAAAGCAAAAACAACCAAACCAAATATATACATAGACCAAAAAACTGAGTGAAATCTGAATCAGGTAAGAAGCAAAACCATGAAACAGTATCATGGTTAAGTGAACAAACTCTGTGGTGATCAGAAATCCTAACAAAGACTCCTAGTGACTTGTATACTGTAAGCAAGAATGAATCTTCCTCTGGAAGACCGCTGAAAGGTTTAACGTGGAGATCTACTCTCACACACCAAGGAAAATGTTGCAAAAAACACAGAGTAAATGCGACATTTTGATTCCACACTGGACAAATCCGTGAGAGATTTAAAAACAATTCCTAGATTTTCACTCATATTATCTCATTAAAATGTCTCTTACTCAGGGGCATGGAATAACCAGGGAACTCAAAGCTGTGCTTAAGGCTTGCGCTGCCACACTTATTAAAAAAACCCAACAACTTATTATGTTGAGATGCAGAAAATGTCATCCCCTACGGGCCAAGTACTGGAGCAAAAAACTTACACAGCTTTGATGTGGGAAATGTCATTGTTATAGATCTTTAATGTGGTACAATGTACATCAAGCAAGAAGCAAAAACAACCAAACCTGTAAACGGCGTCTTTGGTACTTTTCGGGTCATGGTTCAGGATCCTTAAGTAAATGCAGAATCTGGTAAATCTATGAGTTAGCTTCTTTTAACCTAATTCTATCATTCAACTGACACTCTTCCTGCCACTTAACTCTTTCGCCACTGCAGTCGACTTTGAAGGGTCATGTCAAAGGGACTGTATTTCACGGGGGTATAGAGTTTTCACAAGCATATCTTACCACTGTCCGGGATGCACAACATTCTACCTACAAACCTCGACCTATTTTATTATGGTACAACCTAAATTGTTCCAATATAGCAGGCCAAAACCTGTCTCCCTTCATGACCAGCAAATCGAGCATTTAAAGATACCCGTGAAATATGGTCACTTTGACATGACTCATGCCACACAAAACTTGAGGTAAAAATCTTGAAAACTTTCTGAGGTACAAGCATTCAGAGACCCACTGCCTGGCAGTTCACACAGCCAAAACAAAACCTGGCGCTGACAAAAGCTGTTCATTTAGAAACTTGGCAGCGGGAGGATTAATTACAGCATTCAACACAAATACTAGTGCATACAACTACCTGAACAGCCGAGACTTAAATGCTACAATCTGCATGGGAATGGCATTTGTAAACGGAAGAGCATTGTCGGAAATAAGTTGTAGTAAACTGTCACTGAGTTAGCAGATACCGTTCCTCTTACAAATTTACTCCAAGGTTACTGACATAACAAACAAACAACAACAAATTACAAAGACAGTTGTTGAGAAAATAACAATACAGGCTTCACATGTAGAAGTCAGGGTTAGGGAGTTTAGCCCCGGGTTAGAGTCTAACCTCGAACTAAACTAGCTCTAGGGTTAAATTTTCTGTTGTTTTTTGTTTTAAATCAGGAAGCGGGTCCATTCCACCACGGTGCCTAAGCCGTTATAGAAGGATTTTTTCCTTTCTTTCTTCGCTTCCTTTTTTATTTAATTTTGTTTTGGGGGTTCTTTTGTCCTAGTCTGTGTTAGGCCCGTGGCTGTGGGTTAAATTAACCTAGAGTTTTATATACGGGCCCCGATTCTTGCTAGACATTTTTTTTTAGCCACCACTAGGATGCAAAGAGCTGCAGATATAACAAATATATGTACTGGTATAATTATGATAGGGAATTTAAAGCATACACATAGGTCTCAAATAAAATACTAACATTTACACCTTATCTACACATACACAACAGAGTGCTTTCTAAAATATTCACATGTAAACAGGTCAATATTAACAATCATAATATATAAAAAAAATTCTCAACTGGAATTGAATTTTGTTACTACTGTTCGATAGTTTTTCAAATAAACAATTCTGCTTTTTAACAAGAATGGATCAGAAACTGTAAGTAACACAGGAAGACTTGGTCGTTCTCATTATTATGGTCTCAACTCAAATCATGTCAGCCCTTGTTTACAGTGAGTAGTAATGGTAGTTAAACAGTTAACACAGCGATCGTCAAATGCGCTCGCCCGCTCGCTTTCGCTACCAAATTTACCGTCGGGCGAGTGAAAGCTCCGGTAGCGGTAGCCCGGATGGCGAGCAGGAATTCTGAGATGAATCAGAACCTAGTAGCCACTCCGGCTTCCAGAATTTTCTTCGGGCTACCAGTTTTGTTCAGGGCGGTAGCCCGAATGGCTACCATGGTCCTGACACACTTGACGATCGCTGTTAACACTGAAATTCTTCATTTGATATAAACTGTCATGAGGAAAACGGTTGTTCACGCTGGTGAGATAAACATTAAAAAAAAAAAAAGTTACGAGGATGGGTGGGTGTAAGGGAATTTAACATCTCTTGCCACTGCTTACAGGTGATATCAAAGACGGGGGTTAACGAGAAAAAGGCCAGCACAAATGTTTGGCCCCAGCTGTGATTCAAACTCACGACCCGAGTATTGAAAATCCAACACTCTACCATTCAGCTATCCAGGCTCCCTACCCAGTAAAGAAACTAACAAGATAATGTATCTACTGCATACAATATGTTATCCAAGATGAAGAACGAAGGGCATTTAACTGGGCAACCCTGACACCAATGTTTAGCTCCATCACCCCACGTGATCAAATCACAGACCAAGCCACACATAAGTAACAACATCGAGTCTGACACATGAACTAAATTGGGCACACTGAGCTGAATATGCACAATCAGTAAATTTTTAAAAAGTGTGTGTGTGTGTGGGGGGGGGGGGGGGGGTGCTTCCAGAGATGATTTTGAATGCTAGTAAAGCACAACAGGGATGTTTCCTCCTGTGATCTCAAAAGTTTTTCTTTTTCATGAAATTAATGAGCAATTCAACTGGTCGCTGTACATGATCAACATCGTAAGATTTGCTCAATCAATAAAATGTTCATGTTATCTTTTAGTTAACAGTGTGTTATTGATCACTCTCGTACTCAAATACCACAAGATTACCTCAAAGTGTTTTCCTTAAAATGCATTTGGTATCTATATCCTATTCCGGAACATATTTACATCTCACTTGTTTAAAATATGATAAAGCGAACGATGAACAGTGACGCAAACGCACTCAATAAAGAAAACTCCTTCACAGTTTTGTTCTGCCCTGCAAAACACAATAACAGCGAGGACACGAAAAAGGTATGAGATTACAATCTGAAGATTACACGTTCGTGAGTATACAGGTCTATTCTGATGTCTTTCAAAGCCACATGCACAAATAATTTAAGGCCTGCCTTTTAACAACAGTAACAGGAAGCACCTGAACACAACTATACATGAGAAACGTTCTCAACATCATAATGATATGCACCAGCACAACTCTAATGAAAGACTTATCTCATCACGTCCTTGATCAACGTTCCCACCACCACCACCGCTAAAAGCACTTGGACATTCTTCAATATACCGATCACTCCATGCTCACGGTCAAGGTCATCTTACTCAAAGGAGACCTTGCTCTTGACCTGTCGCTCAGGGTAAAGGTCATCTTACTCGAAGGTCACCTTGGTCTTGGACTCTCTGTCGTAGGACTTGGCTCCACGGCAGATGGTGCGCATCTCGTCCACTAAGGTGTCGTAGCGGTAGGCGATGCGGATGTTGGGGATGTTGGTGCGCGAGATGTCGTTGCCACCAACTCCCTCCTGGGTGTAGTTCGGGCCCAGCCAGTGCTGCTTCACCTGAAACCACAGAGCAGCCTTGTTGCGAGTGTGTAATTCTTTGTTACGACTTGTTACCTGGTATGGGGCGGTCGGTGGTCTAGTGGTTAAGAGACTTGTCACCAATGCGAGAGGTCAGGGGTTCGAGCCCCACTCGGGGCAAAGAATTTTTCCTTCTCGTATGTGGCACCGTTCATTCGGGCCGATCGTCGGGGGTTCTCTCCGGGTACTCCGGCTTCCTCCCCCTCTGCTTTGGAAATGTTCAGCCCACCAAATTTGAAAAATAAATGCAGATCTAAATTCCGAAATTTAAATAGCTGAGCTGACCCTTCGCACCACGTGATTGTAATGCGTTTATGTCCTGTGTGTGAGAGAATGCGTGTGATTCACGTGAGCGTGCGTGTTGGGTTTAGCTCGAGGCGCTTTGAGCCAAAATATTTGGGATAAAGCGCCTATATTAATGCGATTATTATTATTATTATTATTATGAGCTCTACCACGTTCGGATGTTTCATACCAGAGGACTGAGTAAGCCCGCACACTGTCATTAACTGTTGTTCACACAGGGCTGAAAATGGTCTATTATCCGAAAGGAGGACAAGTGTTTAGCATTTAATGATGATGCGGCGTGTGTCTGGCTACATACCATAGATGCAGTTTTGGAGGAAAACGCTATAGATTCCTCTTACACATAAGGTTGCAGATGACACCCTAGAAATGCTTTAAAATTCACACACACACACACACAAATCACAAAAATCAGGCAGCCAAAGACTCATGTGTAGAGTAAATTGCAACAAATTCCAATATTCCATTTTTTGGCAATGTTGGCAGCAACCACATACCCCCTCATTCCACGGTCGTCTGCTGGCTCCTGTGCCAGCCGCGCATGAATACAAATAGTCCACAAGCCAGCCTCATTTTTCCCTAATTTTACTATTACCTGGCATGTAACTTGTTTACTATATGCCATTTTTTACTCTGCACACAAATTTTAAAAGAGGCAAAGATTTTCAACTATATTTAGCGTAGTTGTTACTACAGGACCCGGATGCTATTACTGGTCTGTAAAGTGGACGCGTTATGCTAAGGGTGTCCGAAGGCATGCTTCCCCAGATTTTTTTTTTTTTTTTTAATTAGACAAAAATCTGTGCAACTTGGCACATTTTGGCATGATTTTAAGTGTTTCAGAGGAGGAAACACACTTTGTATGTGTGTGGGGGGGTGGGGGGGGGGGGAGTTTTAGCCAAAAGTGGAAATCTGCCAAAAAGGTGGCCCCGACACCAAAACCCATGCGACTCTCTGCGAAAAACGCTTGACAGGGCCTAGGTTTAACATTCTTTGTTCATGGACCATGTGGGTAGTTTTAGCATGACGTCTGTTCAGCTGTTCCTCTTTGTGTGCCGATTGCGAGCTGTCTCCCCCTTTGAGTTTTAGTGTGTCTTGCGATTTGCGAGCGTTTTTGTGTTTTTCCCCTGTTTTCCCTTTGTTTGCCTGATAAATGCTCAAATCTCAATATTCATTGCATCAATTTTTTTTTTCTTTTACTTCACTCTGCATGTCTGTGGCAACTGTGGTGAGTGTCTTAAGCCAGCTCTTAACTGGGCACTGTAGAGCGCCACAATGCTGTCCACAGTTGTGATTTTAGGGGTTTCTGCCGCTGTGATGTCATCACAGCATCCTGGATTTCAAATAGCCACATCTATGACTGTGGTTTCCACAGCAGATTCTGACTTGCTGTACTACGTCACTCGGCGAGCAAACATGGCGGACAGTACATCTTCAATCGGTTTGTCACCAAGCACAGTTGTGTTCAGTTCTGTAGTCAGTAGACACACCGAGCGCAATGACTGTGATGTGTATGTGTGTTTCGCGCGCTGTGCCCAGTTAAGAGCAGGCTTTAGTCACCATGTCTGGGAGATCCCATCATGAATGTCGTGCCACACAGAACCAACGAAGTCACACACAGCACGCTCACCTCATGTGGAAAGCCACTCTGTAGGACACTGTTACGAGCAATCTCGCACATGTCGCAGGTAGACAGTTTCCACACCTGGGCAGCAATGCTGTACTCTTCCATCAGCGGCTCCTAGGGATTTGAGAAAGGTAAAGAGATTCAATTAAATTCAGACTCAAAGCAGACGAACACAGGTTTACAGCAGAAACTCTCACAAAACTGTCAAGTGTCGTGGAATGAATTCCCAAAATACTACAAACATCATCAAGAACTTTGGTGTTTTTTGGTTTGTAGCCTTTTGTTAACCTTTAACAAAGCCTACTTCACGAGAAGCAACTCCCACTGCAAAAGAAAAACGTTTTGCCATCAACGCCATGTGACTTTACCGCCTGCCTGAAATTTGAGTTCACCACCGACTGCAAACCACTACCACACATCCAGCCCAAGTCCTGTCTTAGTCCTGAGCCAGCAGTAGCCATGCATTTTGGCTTATATTGCGGCAATGACAGCCCGACAGCTCTCATTTTGCACATATTTTCCCCGACATCGTGCTTTGTCACCCAACCAGCTCAGGTAGACCTGTGAGCTTCGAGCAGTTAATATGAGTCCTAAACCCTTTCTGCGCTAATGCTACAATCATATGTCTGACACTGGCTGCCACGGTGACATCCAGCTGTTTTCTTTTGCCCCCCCCCCCCCACCCCCCATTTTTTTTTTTAACCCACATAAACCACAAGAAAAACATACACAAACGCAACCAATGAAAACACAAACCGTTTCTAAGGGAGATCACTCCAAAAGAAACCCTGGTAACAGCTAGCCACAGTGAAACATAAAGATTTCGCATACTACTGACTGTAGTCGAAGTACGGAGGTAGGAACTGAAACCATGTTACCACTATGGTTGTAGCTTGGGCAGAATGAGTTAAAAAAAACTTTCTAAAACACCTTTGTGAAGTGGAACTGCAGAGGATCATCCGTGGACAGCGAGACGTTCAGTCCGCGGTTGAAGTACTCCAGCAGAGGGTTGCGGTGGTAGTTGAGGAAGAGCGAGTTGTTGCTAAGGGGTGACATGGCGATGCCGATCTGGGCCAGGTAGTACAGGTACTGCAGCACAGGAACCTGAAGAAACAAAGGGATCAGCGTTAATCACATCCTCGTGATTCCCCCCCCCCCCCTCACCCCCACCCCATGGCTGAAGAAATCATGTTGCTGGACTCATTACACACAGCTCAGCGCTCCCCTCCCTTCCACCTAACCTGCTGGTACAGGTTCAGCGCTTACAGTTCAATTACACCTTGCAAATGAAGTTATGTCATCAGTTCTCTTTGTTTTGTTTAAAAAAACAACAAAGCAAAGAAACAGGGACAGACAAAGATATATCCTCCTCCCATCTGCACCCCCTGTTCCCTTTACAAACTAGAGAGGCAGAAGCCTCCATGGCTCCCTTGTGACACAGGTCAAGGTCATTCACAAAAGTATGTTTGTAGAGCTCTTATCACTATCCAGTATCATGCTAAGTGATGTGTCTGGCGCTCTGAGTTCCTGGCAATATTACAATTTTCCCCAAAACAGTTTGTACAGCCTTGACCTTTGGTCAAGGTCATTCAAAAGAGATCTCATCAATGTCTATCATCATGCCAAGTTTGATGCCTCTAGCATTTGTAGTTCCTCCGAAAACAGTAATGTTAAAATTCACAACAGACAGCTTTAATGACCTTGACCTTCAGTCAAGGTCATTCAGAAAGGTAGGTCTCATTGCTGTCTATCATCACGCCTCATTTGGTGCCTCTACTGTTTGTTGTTTTGAAGAAAATGCCAAGGTTAAAGTTTCCAAAAAAAAAAAAACGCTTGCATGACCTTGACCTTGACTAAAAGTCACTGAACACAGGTATGTCTGTAAAGGTGCTGCCAATGTCAATCATCGCACATAGTTTGATGCTTCTGATTCTTCTAGATACTGATAAAATGCAAATGTAAAATTTCCGAACAGTTTCAATGACCTTGACCTTCAGTCAAGGTCATTTAAGATGGTATGTGTGCATAGGTCTTATCACTGTCTATCAGCATGCCAGGTTTGGCACCTCTGCTGTTCATTGTTTCTGAGAAAATGCCAATGTTAAGGTTTCACAAAACTATCTTGTACGGCCTTGACCTTGACAGAAGGTCACTGACTACATGTATATCTGTAAAGTTCTTATCAATGTCTATCATCATGCAAAGTTTAAAACCTCTGGCATTTGTAGATTACGAGAAAATGCCAATGTAAAATTTTCAAACAGAGAGCTTTAGTGACCTTGACCTTGGGTCAAGGTCATTCAAAATGATATGTTTTGAAAGGTCTTGTGCTAGTCTATCAGCATGCCAAGTTTGGTGCCTCTACTGTTTGTAGATTCTGAGAAAATGACAACGTTAAAGTTTTCTGGACACACACACACACACACACACACACACACACACACACACAGACAGACAGACAGACAGACAGACAGACGACGGAGGGTTAATACATAGACTCCCATTGTTACACAAGGGAGCCAAAAAAGAAAACCCCCAAAAAAACAACCAAGAGACCCCCCCCCCCCCAAAAAAAAAAAAAAAAAAAAAACCCACACCAAAAGAACATATCTGCCCCCCCCCCCCCAAAAAAAAAAAAAAAAAAACAACAACAAAAAAACAACAAAAAAACAACCAAAAACCAAAAACAAACAAAAACAAAACAAACAAAAAAACAAACAAAAGCAACCCAACAACCCCCCCCCCCCAAAAAAAAACAAACAAAACAAAACAAAACAAAAAAAACAAACAAAACAAAACACACAAAAAAGACCAAAAAACAAAACAAACAACAATAACAACAAACATAAAAAGAAAAAGGAAAAGCTACCCCCCCCCCCCCCCCCCAAAAAAAAATAAAATAAAATAAAATAAAATAAAGTAAAAACCAAAACCACCACCACTTAACAAGCAGCAACAGTGTAAACCAACACTTTGCAGATGAAAGGCAGCCCAAATTTCACACAAGAGGCAAAAAAGTAAAGGAAAAATTAATTATCTCATCTCACCTTCCGGAGCATGAGACCGTGTGCGATGCTCTCCGACAGCATGAATGCGGAAACCAGATGGGTTGCGGAGCCCGCCTCGCCACAGTGCGGCCTCAGGACAAAGGTGCACATCTGCCTCTCCCTGCAAGCCGTGAACACGCGTAAATCTCTTGAAAAACGTGCATGTTACGCGGGAAGTGATCGTCGTAAAAGCATCATTAGCATCCACTTACCTTGAGTGGAATAACCCACACCAACTTCAGTGGGGCAAAACCTGCCCAGGGCAAGCACCCTCACAACAGACCACCTGTCATTAAAAACCATCATTCAGGATGCAACAGTGTTCAATTTCCTACCCCTAGATGAACACAAGCACATGTTGAAAATGAGACTTAGTGCTCAGTGATACAGATTCTACTGCACGGCTTCATATCCACGTAGGACATCGGGCACAGACCAATTTTTTTTTTTTTTTTTTTTGTTCCTTGCAAATGTGGCCACACGTCCTAAAATTTCTGCACCACAGAGGTCGATTCTCAGGACAAATGTCCTATACTATACAGTCAGCCATGACAGTTGTCCCATTTTAATTTCAATGGATATGAAGCCTTGCTGCTGTGCATTACAGTATCAAAATAAAAAAATAAAAAGGAAAAAAAGAAAAAGAGAAAAAATATACGTAAAAGTCAGGATATATTTTCTGACCTGCGGAAGTTGTTCAAGACGACCATGTTGGCATATGTATAGTACAGGTAGTAGTTGTAAGGGGGATTTTCCTCCGACGTCCAGTTTCCAGGCAATGGAGTGTCGCTGTCGAAGACGATATGCTCTGGTTTGGATTCATCGTCCACAGAATCGAACCCGGTCACCTGGTAATGAAAAGGATAAGATGTTGAAATACTGTAATGCTTCAAGATGAAAAAAAAAAACAAAACAAAAAAAACAACCAGAGCCCAGCACATCAGGGAAAGCACAGCGCAACATAATTTCCAGGACAATAAAGACTATGGTGTGACAATATCAATACAGTAATGAAGAGATCTGCGCTATTTTCCTTTTACTCTGCACTATTTTCATATATATACACTTAAGGGTAAGCACACACACAGTTGTTGTTTTTTTTAAGTTGCCAACGGGACTGGGGGGAGGAGGGGGTGTGGGGGAGGGGTGTGGGGCGCTGAGATTTTTTTTTTTTTTTTTTTGGTGGCAATTTTTCAAATGCATTCAGTGGCCCCTTTAGGAAGCCAAAAGTAAATACTGCCTTGATACCAACATGTAAATCTTCAAAACTGAAGTCTGTCCCATGTAGCATCAAATGTATTATGATATATACACTGTACTACCATGTGCAAGCTTTCCCCCCCTTCCTTTTCTTCAGCTGAAACTTCATTTTTTCCCCGCTGAAAGGATAGGAAATTTGACAGAAAACTGCCAAATGAAAATTCCCCAGCCTGATATGAGTAGGACTGTGTAAACAATTTCAGAGTTAAAAAAAAAATTTAAACAATCTTCATATGCACACACCAACACGGACATTACCCCCAGGGGGAACCAAAAACCCCAAAACAAACAAACGAACAGCACATACAGAAACAACTTACATGTTGCAGGAAGGCATGCAGCTCTGGGTGGCTGTTGGGATCGTTGGTCACCTCAAACAACGGCTGGAAGATATTCCTAATGATGTCCTCAAAAGACTTGACCATTTTGTTGTTCTTGAACACATCGCTGGAACACAGGAACACTTGTGCGCTCAACAAATTTGTCCCGTTGCAGTTTGCTTTCATTTTGTTTTGAGAATGTGTACATCCTAATTCAAAAGTCTTGTCGTCTCAACGACAGAAAGAAAGACGAGAACCACTGGCCCCCCGTAGTGTAGTGGTTAGCACTTTGGACCATGGACCGGGAGACCCGGGTTCGAGTCCCAACCGAAGCAAGCGGTATCGGCTGCTCGTATTTGCTCCACGACACTAAAGCTAAAGCTCAGGGACGGATCTGCGTCATGGAGCAAATACTCGTCGGTATTCAACCAAGTCATATGGTTTAACAGCTACTTATATCATGCACAAGTTACTTTCAACATGTATATTGTAATGCACTGATTACAATATACAAAGGTAGTATGGACATAATGTCAGTGTTTCTACAAAAAAAAACAACAACAACAACAAAACTTGCTGGCAAGGGGAATGATACTAAAATAGCACATAATATACAAGAACTGGCAAAGGGCACTGACAATACATCACTGAATTATGAGTAGGATAAGCCAAAGCACAGGGATAATGAGTTCCCAGATGGCCAGAACCAAACTCACTAGAGGCGAGGCATCTGGATCATCCAGCGCACGTTGGAGGAGTACACGCGATGCTTGATGGCCCACTTCGCCAGCTTGTCCCATTCATCCAGGGAACGCCCATATATGGACAGTCGGAATTCCGCATTCTGGTACTTGCTCTCCTCAAGGTCCTCCATCACCTCCTGTGGCAAACAATCGTATTCAGACTAACTTCACACGTCCTTCTTGACATTTTGTACTATACATTGTGGGTGCCCACTTTCCTAAAGCGTATGGTATCAATGTGGACTGTAAGTCGTAGGTGTGTACACACCCATACTGTTCTAGGGAGCAAATCTCCAAACCAAGTTGCGCGCTGTTCACAAGAGCAAGGCTATTTATGACTGGCAAGGCTTTCCTCTCCATAGGCACCCGGCGCCAACGCCACGCTATTACGTAACATGACCTAATTCCGCACGCTGGACGCTTCCTCCCCTTGTCCGATGTGTCCAGCTCATTGCGCCAGCGTCGCTCTTAGGTTTTACAAACATTCATGTCTGCACCTCTCCCCAAAAATATGGATGTGAATATTGTGAACTACCTCCTCCTTTTACATGCAACTTTCATAAATTCCCACCTTCGATCACTGTTTATTTCTTTGTTTAACAACATATGCAAGAACTGTTTTGTTATCAACATAGATGTAAAGCTACAGGGTGGGTGGGTGTTTGGGAGTTTAACAGATGTAAAGCTACAATTCAGTGTTTGCAAGTGAGAAAAAACAAGAGTATCTGGAAACAAGGCTGCGTGATCTTTAACCAGGGATGGATTTACTCAAATATGCCAATGAGACATTGTCTCCTTGACCAGTCATTTTTATGAGACATTTTTATTTTCTATGAGACAATCAAGTTCACCCGCATCACTCTGTCACATGTCTGTGCCGAGAGCCTGTTCCTAAGTGCAGTGACGTTCAGGTTCTGAATGGAAAAGAACCTCTCAATCGCAAAACTGAGAAAACTGATAACGCGCCAATATTTTTTGCAACTCTTTCGAGCGAGAGTTCCTGGCAGCGCGCGCAGCGAGCGGGATAAGTAAGCCTCATCACTAAAATTAGATTAGTGTAACAGACGCTGTGACTGACACAGACAGCGCATCTCTGCTTCGCGTTGTCAAGTGCGCTTGTGATGTCATGTTCGTGCGACATATGACGCATTTTGCGAAATTTCTATGCGACATTTTATCAAAATATGAGACAAAGTCGCACGGCGCGCGAGAAAATCGATCCCTGTTTAACCCATGAAATATGAAAGGAAACGGTAATGACTGCGAAGTGGTTACAAGTTAAGCAAATAAAAGCTTTTATTTGCATGAAATATGATAAAAAAAAGAGAGAAAAAAAATCTTATAACAGAAAAACAAAGTTCTGGAAAAATGAAAACATGTTCTTGCACAGTGCACCCTGGAAACCCTGGTAAAGCTACTTGTTTAGAGGTTTGAAACCGTCCCCTTACAAACAACACCAAACATGTTCTAGCACAGTGCACCCTGGAAACCCTGGAAAAGCTACTTGTTTAGAGGTTTGAAACCGTCCCCTTACAAACAACACCAAACATGTTCTAGCACAGTGCACCCTGGAAACCCTGGAAAAGCTACTTGTTTAGAGGTTTGAAACCGTCCCCTTACAAACAACACCAAACATGTTCTAGCACAGTGCACCCTGGAAACCCTGGAAAAGCTACTTGTTTAGAGGTTTGAAACCGTCCCCTTACAAACAACACCAAACATGTTCTAGCACAGTGCACCCTGGAAACCCTGGTAAAGCTACTTGTTTAGAGGTTTGAAACCGTCCCCTTACAAACAACACCAAACATGTTCTAGCACAGTGCACCCTGGAAACCCTGGAAAAGCTACTTGTTTAGAGGTTTGAAACCGTCCCCTTACAAACAACACCAAACATGTTCTAGCACAGTGCACCCTGGAAACCCTGGAAAAGCTACTTGTTTAGAGGTTTGAAACCGTCCCCTTACAAACAACACCAAACATGTTCTAGCACAGTGCACCCTGGAAACCCTGGAAAAGCTACTTGTTTAGAGGTTTGAAACCGTCCCCTTACAAACAACACCAAACATGTTCTAGCACAGTGCACCCTGGAAACCCTGGAAAAGCTACTTGTTTAGAGGTTTGAAACCGTCCCCTTACAAACAACACCAAACAGCTAAAAAGAAAGATATCTTTACCTTCAGAACGTGCGCAAAGAACTTGCCATCCACATAGTTGTCCGTCTTGATGAAAATCTCCCTCAGGCGACTCTCTCCGATAGGGTTGTACTTGGCGTTGAACTTGTCAAATCTGTGAAAGGTGTTCCTATCCTGTTGGAAAAAAACAGCAAACTGGAAGTTGAATGTACGCTGGAAAGAGGAGAGCATGTTAAGAATATAGAGATATATATGCAAGCAATGGCTCATTTACAGAAATCAGAACTGAGCCACTGGTTCTACAATTGGGTTGCGAGGATACGCAATGGTAGCAGTGAAGTACTGCAATTAAGAACACCATATCAATGTAAATAACAAACAAGAAACATCAGGTATTAACTCAATCAGGACAATGGGTTTTGTTAAATTCGTCTTGTGTTTGCTGGTTGCTACCCAATTAAGACCACACTCAAGGATGCAATCCCGCAGTAAGGTGGAGCGTTATCTGACACTAGACCAATGAAAATTAAAACGAGAGATGAAAAAACGTCATAAGTAAAAAGAAATAGGAATTTTTCTTTTTAACAATAGTGAGGTGTTTCAGTCAACGTGGGCGGCATGGCTTCTCCGTGTTTGCACCAAAAATGTACAGTAGGTGACATTATGACTGGCGCAGCACAACTGTTAAAAAAAAAAAAACCACCCCAAAACAGCCGTCTTCCGTGAAGTTTAGCGATCTCGGAATATGCACATTTAAATTAAACTTACAGCATGAACATCCAGCATGTCCACGTTAAAAACAAAAACAACAACAAAAAAAACCCAAAACAGCCGTCTTCGGTGATCTTGGAATATGCACATTTAAATTAAACTTACAGCATGAACATCCAGCATGTCCACGTTGAGGTCATAGGCTGTCAGGTTCAGGCTTTCGAATACCTGAAACAAAAAAAACCAAAATACATGCAGCTCCCAATATCATAAACTTCCTTGGAATAAAAAAAAGCAGGCACTTTTTATACGAACTTGTGCATGCAACATGCTCAGGTCTTGCTACTTCTACAACACTGTTGTATGCCAGAAATGTGGACAGAAAACACTGCCAATATGGTCAACAGGCCTTAAAATGGTCCACGATTCGAAGGAGGAAAGGGTGGGTGGTGGGTGTTTGGGGGTTTAACGTCCTTTTCCACCACATACTGGTGATCTCTTAAGACGGGGCAACGATGAAAAAGCCAGCACAAATATTTGGCCCCAGCTGGGATACGAACTCACGACCCGAGCTTTAGAAGTCCAACGCTCTACGATTCGGCCACCCCAGCTCCCCCTTCAAAGAAGGAAAACTCTGTGACAAAATTGATGAGGTAAATAGCTACGAGCGCGCGTCTGCACAGCAGACGCGTTATGCTAGGGATGTCCAGGGGCATGTCCACCCCCCTCCCTCTCCTTCAATTTTTTTTTAAAATTAGACTAAAATCTGGTGCATTTTGGCATGATTGTAAGTGCTTCACTGGAAGAAACATTTTCTAAACGAAAATATTTAGAACAAAACCTGTTTGATCTGGTGCGCTTTGGCATGAATGTGAGTGCTTCTGAGGAAGAAACATTTTCTACACGAAAATATTTAGAATAAAACCTGTATGATCTGGTGCGTTTTGGCATGATTCATTGGAAGAAACATTTTCTAAAGAAAAATATTTAGAATAAAACCTGTTTGATCTGGTGCGTTTTGGCATGATTGCAAGTGTTTCTGAGGAAGAAACATTTTCTAAAGGAAAATATTTAGAATAAAACCTGTTTGATCTGGTGCGTTTTGGCATGATTGTAAGTGCTTCAGGGGAGGAAACACACTTTTTTGAGGGGGAGGACAATTTCTAGCCACAGGTGGAAATCTTCCAAAAGGTGAAAGATTTTACGCCTAAATACCTGTATCAACAAAGTTTTGGTAACAAGGTTGGTTGGTTCTTAGTTGTTTAGGGATTTAACTTTAAACGTCCTTTTCCACCACACAGGCGTGATATGGTCCGAGAGGCTTCTCAAAATCCTCAAGCACAACTTGAAATCTTCTGGCGAGCACTCTTTCAGTGTTGCTGCTCCAACCTTTTCGAACTCTGCCTGCAAATCTGAGAAATGTGCCCACACTGTCTGTTTTCAAGAACAATCTTAAAACGTTGTTTTTTTTTTTTTTTTTTTTTTGCAAAGCCTTCCAGTAATTTCCTCAGCCGCGTGCTGGTCTTTGTTGCTTGAGCGGCGTCAGACCACAAATAACTAACTCCAGTAATTTTCTGTTTAACTAGTCAGTTTCACCAGTGTGTGTCCGTTCATCGTTGTATAATGTGCGTGAGTGTGAGTGAGTGATAGGCGCATTGGGTTTTATTTAAAGAAACGCGCCCTACAAATACATGTACCATTTATTGTTAGTATTTATTATTATACATGTATGAAAGACAGGGCACCGAGGAAAACGTCAGCACTGGTTCACGGCTGGGATTTAAACTCAAGACCAGAGCACTGCCAAGTCCAAACGCTCAACCAGCGCAGCTATCCAAGCTCCCCTTTATGGTCACAAGGCGGCAACGGCTTAACTGAGGATCTGACAGAGTGCTTTGTCACAATGCCCTAAATTTACTTTGTCATTATGCCTGTAACAGTGAATCCTGACATAGCTGCACACATTAACCATGTGACATTCAGAGGTGCCATGATTCATATCGGGGCTGTGGTTGCCAAATTTTGAGCCAAAACACATGACAGCCACCTAATCGACACATGAGGCAAGTGACACGTTTGCATGAAACAGACTACTGCTGCTGCTAATGGCCGTCTCAGTGCATCTCAGTGAATTCATGTTTAGGGCCAGCGGTACAAGTTGCATGGGGTCGATGGGAACATAAGTTTGTGGAGCTCTAAAATAGACTTTGGGACGACCACTTACTCAATAGTGGCAGCGTCTATGTGAATCACTTTTTTTGACACAGTAGGATTTGCTAATCCTGCGGGGATGTAACTTCATACCTAACCTGTACCTGTTCCCAGGCAGACAGCTTGTAGTCACGCACTACCAACAACAGACCTATAATCACTGAAGCGTGACTGAGAGGGCTCACTGTGAGCTGCGAGTTAAGCGTTCAATCAAGTTTTATGGCCATGAGTGTGCAATGAACTAGTACTGGTTAGGAAGATGGGTTTCTAACTCTACACACCGTAGTTCACAATCCTTAAGCACTAACCTGTGGGTTGTCATGGGTAGCCCTTGCTACTACTTGTTCGAAGCAATGGTAACCCAGCTTGTTTCAGACGGGGTTTAGTTTCCAGATAGACACACATAGAGTAAATGGGTGCACGCATCAGTTAAAGTTCAGAACACTCGGTTCTTGACAGTCACCTAACATACAATTTTTTTTTTTTTTTTTTTTTTAAATTTTACATCACCTGTCTTTTATACAGCCAGTACACAGACCCTATCCCCCTTGTTCCCAATTTTCTGACCTTCACACAGACAAACTACATCCACAGCTGGGTCCTACAGTCATAGCCAGTCCAGACGACTTAGGTTACATGTGCTGAATAAGACCCCAAGCATTTTTTTCAACACTGTTTTAAACTAATGGCTTTGGAGAATTATTCAGTTTTATTGTGCAACACAACATTTTTGCATGCAGTGACTTAGAAGTTTGCCTAGGTTAAAACTACATAACTTAAAAAAATCTGTTCAGGTCTGAGACAAAGAAAGTGGTCGCGACTAGGGACATGTTGGCTGCTCAAAGTGCAGTGGTGTGATCTTGGCATGCTGACTATCGTTCAATATGACGCCCCCTTCCACCCAGTGACAAATCGCCACAAGGGAAACGTCTGACACGAGCAGGAATTAACATGTAATTGTATACCTCTGTCATGGTCTGTTCCCTGCCATCCTTCTCCTTGCAGACCACTTCGTTGTGACAAGTCTTCATGGACTTCTTGATGAAACGCAGCAGGTGCTTCTGGTTCATGCATGACGACGCATGCACGTGAGTGTCCACCTAAAAACAATAGTGTAACAGTTATTGATGCAAGTTATCCTTCTCAGATTTCACCATTAAAAAAAAAAGAAACGGAGGGGTGGGTGATGTGATGAAATTTCACAATCCACATCAAAACTTACCTTCAAGTGAAAAAATTGAAAATGTCTTGGAAGAACACTATGGTAAATCAAAACACGAGAAAACCGTAATGTGGAAATTATCAAGGCTGCAACATTTGTTAACACCTACTTCACTATGGGGGTTGTTTTTTGTTTGTTTTTCAGTGTTACTGCATCAAAATTCTTTTTTTTTTAAACTTTTTTTAAAAAAAGCAGCAGCATAAAACCAAGGATATTTTGCTGACATCTGGGGAGTGGGGTGGGTGTTTGGGAGTTTCACGCTGACATCTGGGAATTCAGCAAAGACAACATCACAGTGAATATCTGAGGATTAGAAACATTTCCCCCCTTACCTTGCGGATGTTGTAGAAGTCTCTGTGCGGAACTTCCTTCTGCTCAGCCGACTCTTTCAGTTCGTTCAACAGACCGTGCAGCTGGAACTTGGAGGACAGGAAGCTCAGGCGGCGGTAGCAGAAAGACTTCCTGTGAGGTCAGAACATCATCTCTTAACGTATGTTGCAGAGTTAGCCGGGATTCCCCATTCTGCCAATTCTTTTTGTTCATTATGTTTGCAGCAAATTTTGAGCGTGTAGTAGTGTAGTTGTCATTGTAACTCAAGCTTGCTTTTTTTCTTCTTTTTTTATGACAGTGACTTTATTGAACTTCCAGTCTTTTATGCTTCGCTTATATGGGCAAGAGAAGCCTGGATTGCTGATTCGAGAGGGGGGGGGATGATGATTAATAAACCCTGCGGTTGGTTGGTTGTTTAGGGTTTAATGTCCTTTTCGCCACATACTGGTGATACCAAAGACTGGTCAAAGAGGAAAAAGCCAGCACAAATATTTGGCTGCCAGCCAGGATTCGAACTCAAGACCCGCGCATTGAAAGTCCAACGCTCCACCATTCAGCTATCCTGCCTCCACAATGAAAACTGATACACATATATTGGGGGCGGTCGGTGGTCTAGTGGTTAAGAGACTTGTCACCAATGCGAGAGGTCAGGGGTTCAAGTCCCACTCGGGGCAAAGCATTTTTTCCTTCTCGTGTGTGGCACCGTTCCTTCGGGCTGATTGTCGGGGGTTCTCTCCGGGTACTCCGGCTTCCTCCCCCTCTGCTTTAGAAATGTTCAGCCCATCAAATTTGAAAAAAATATATGCAATTCTAAATTCCGAAATTTAAATCGCTGAGCTGAACCGATGCACCACGTGATTGTAATGTGTTTATGTCCAGCGTGTGAGAGAATGCGTGTGATTCACGTGAGCGTGCGTGTTGGGTTCAGTTCGCGGCGCTTTGAGCCGATTCATGAAATTGGGTAAGGCGCCTATACAATACTCATTATTATTATTATTTTCCATGAAAGAATACTAACAGTGGTCCATCGGCCATGAAAGCCTGGAGAAGACTGTGGTCCTTCAGAAAGCCCTGGAGATCAGGATAGGGCCAGCTCAGCTGTACATTATTGTCAGCGTCTTCCTGCGAGCGGTACACGTGGTACACCCCACCCTCCAGGCGCAGTACGCACCCCACAGATTCAGGATAGTCGATGGAGAAGGGATCCCCTCGCCTTGGTGGTGGGTGAATAGGATGCTCTGGATAGAAAGACGACTAAAATCAGATACAGCACACCCGCACATGTGAAATTTTAACAATGTGCACTCCAATCCAAATCTAAGATTTTTTTTTTTTTTTGGGGGGGGGGGGGTACCCACCAGTCAAAATACAATGTAGGGACTCAATCCTATCCATTTTTCATTGTTCCTCCCCCATCCCATCCCCCCCCCCCCCCCAAACCCCCAGTGCCAACAAAGATGGAAGATTACAAGTACATGTAAGCCATTCCGCGTTAGCTATACAGTGTAGTCTTCATCTCAAGTCCCCTAACCAAAACCTTCTTCCTATGTGAAACTGTGTTGAAAAATACAAAACAGCACTTGTTTCTGGTCCCAGTTTTACAGGTCTACATAATTTGAACTCTTGCAAGCCAGTTCAGCCAGGTTTGTAACGCAGCATTACTTTTAGCTTGTCATACAGCGCTGCACTCCTACTGTAAGAATGTGCTACAATGATTAATCAAAACATGTTAAGAATTTTTCAGCTGCGGGCCCTGAACAGAGGCTTCACTGCGGAAGGTACTATCGGCTTCATAATTATAGAACTACGTG
Organism: Batillaria attramentaria; assembly: GCA_018292915.2. Lineage (NCBI taxonomy): Eukaryota > Metazoa > Mollusca > Gastropoda > Batillariidae > Batillaria > Batillaria attramentaria. Next base: position 598,514 of record JACVVK020000168.1, read on the forward strand.
TATCAGGACAAATCAAAACACATGTGTATAACAAAAAGTACCCCTGGCATAATTCCAAAAACTAAACTGCCCATCCTCTTACAATGAGTAATAGAATTTTCAGCCGTGGGCCTTGAACAGAGGCTTCACTGCTGAAGGTACTATCGGCTTCATAACTGTAGAACTACGTGTATCAGGACAAATCGAAGCATGTGTATAACAAAAAGTACCCTTGGCATAATTTTAAAACACTGAATTGCCCATCCTCTAGATATCTTAACTGTGGTATCAATCAATCATGCACTGTTGGTTTATATAGCAAACTTTTAAATTTGGGGGAGAAGGCAAGGAGGTATATAATGTAAAATATCATGAAAGTACATGAATGACAGAATTTTTTTTTACTTCGGAGCTCCCAACCCACTGAGTAAGTGAATACTTCTATTGCATGAGACAATACGTATTAGCAATCTGGACAGCTTTGAGAGGCCGTTTCGGAACAGAAATGACAGGGAAAAAACTGAAGGCCAAAGAGTAGAGATTTACCCGTATTATCAGAAAATAATGAGAACATTAATTTTGTCTTGTTACAACATTTGTTAAAAATGTCTGTTGTTCGTGCTACCATAAAATAATCAACATTTCTGGCCAGTAGCCCCATCCCAAAGTCACAGAAATAAACATAAGCCTCTCCTCAAAATACTACGTCCTTATGTTTTCCAGTCCGACATCAAGAAACCTCACGCTGCTAGTCATCCAATACCTTAAAGGAAGCCAAAAGCTACTAGTTAAACCACTGGCAAGCGGTTAGGACTCATCTCCACTGCATACTAGCAAAAATGACACACAAAACTGGCGTATTAATTCATAGAGTGCCAAACACTTCACACCCCTATCTACATCATGTTAATGGACACCACACGTGTCTGTTCACTGGTGTTAAAACGGCTCGTGCAAAGTTAGACACTACACCAAACTGAGCTTTCCACATGGCAGGGGCTCACTGCAATTCACTCCACACTCAACGTATGATAATGTAAAACAAAATATAATAAACTAAAAAAAAAATTATAATGAATAATTAAAAAAATATCAAATTAAAAAATAAATAAATGCGATATTCAGACTTTGGAAATTGACCGATTTGGCTGTAGGTAATGTGAGCACGCACTGGCTGTATCACTGCACCGATATTACATTCTGTGTCAAGTTTATTTATTCAAATGCAATAACACAAGTGCATATTTTATTTTCTTTGAGGGCATTTCTTTTTAATATTGTTATTAGGTGTTCTTCATAATACTTCGTGTCACATTTGCATAAGCAAACATAGCTGGGTTCTTGCAATTCCGTGAAAACAATATAAAAAAAAAAAAAAAAACCCAAAAAACAGGAAATAATCATGATACAAATATATGTTTACATTCTTATGCTAACCAAGAAGTTACATTTACCGATATTTTCTAACCACATACTGCTGAATAAATACTGATGATTATCAATTAAAGCAAATATGTGAATAATTTTTTTTTAAACCCAAACAATACAGTATGTCATGAAGAAGAACTGAAGCTAAAACTTATTAATTCTTTACAAAACCAATATATAACTCATGAATAATGGGGAAAAAAGAAGAAGAAAAAAAAAAGGCAACAGAACTCAGTAAACAGCTGATCACCAGCACTAAGTGAATGCGCATATGTTTTCACTCTGAGTACAGGGTATAGGTAATTCAAACAGAACAAAACGATGAAAACACTTCTTTCCGAAAACCAAATGCTACCTTTGGAGTCGGCCGTGTCTGAAGACAAAACAGACAAAACAGTTTTTAAATTCATCTGGACAGCTAAATAATGACATTTGAACCACTTTCTGACACGCAGACGTACAAAAAAAAAACCCTCCTGTAATCCTTTTCTACTTTTAGTCGATGAATAGCCATGACACTGTGTTTATTTATTCTAATCCTTTTATCTTGTACAGGGGGCACACCTGCCGTCACTAAACCCTCTGGAAAAGAAGTAGAAGAAGTAGAAGAAGTAGAAGAACTGAATTTCCACACATTATCTTCCATTGCCCTTACCCCTCTCCCCATCTGAAAGATGTAAATTACGAATTCTATTCTAAAATTTAATACATTAAAAACAAATCAAAAGACACAACAACACAGATTTGATTGTTAGACCCATAACACTGAAACTATAACTATATTATGTTCCTACACTACAGTGCAGGCACCCGAATCATTTGTTCAAACTTCGAAGCACAACAAACTAAAGAAGTGGACTGATAACAACAGCATCTTCTTTTTTTTTTTCTTTTTTTTTTGAAATAAGACCAAGACAGGTGTGATCCTAAATTCACTGCTGATGAACGTGTCAGACAAACATCTTGCAACAGGCCGAAGCATTCTGAACCAGAGCAGAAAAACAGCCCCAAAAGTTACGTAAAAATGAAAGATATCCAAAACATCTGTACTTTCAAATAAACGCTCCGGGAAAAAAAACAAAAACAAAAAAAACACTGTGATTGTCAAATCCAGTACATGTATAGTCAAGTGCAATACTGACATACAAAATTTAAATGCAGACAAAGGTTTGAGTCCCAAGTTCACACATTCAGTGCATCCGTCAGTGTTTACCCCCATGCAGTTAACCAAATTTCAAGCACGTGAAATATTAGAAAAGCATCAGCACTTGTGCATGCACAATCTGTTTTGTTCTTTTTCTCCCAAGGAACTTTGCGGTACGTTAATACTGGTAACTGTTCCGTGTATCTGTTTGTCTTATTACTGTACCAGGATACTGTGACTGTCCTTTTTAAGGGGGCAGCACATCACTACAGTATTCATACACCACTTCCCAATTCTGTTTTCTCTTTTGTTCTTTTTCTCCCAAGGAACTTTGCGGTTACTACTGGTAATTGTTCCATGTATCTGTTTGTCTTATTACTGTAGCAGGATATTGTGACTGTCCTTCTCAAAGGCAGCACATCACTACAGTATTCCTACACCACTTCCCAATTCTGTTTTCTCTTTTGTTCTTTTTCTCCCAAGGAACTTTGCGGTTACTACTGGTAATTGTTCCATGTATCTGTTTGTCTTATTACTGTAGCAGGATACTGTGACTGTCCTTCTCATGGGGCAGCACATCACTACAGTATTCCTACACCACTTCCCAATTCTGTTTTCTCTTTTGTTCTTTTTCTCCCAAGGAAATTTGCGGTTACTACTGGTAATTGTTCCATGTATCTGTTTGTCTTATTACTGTAGCAGGATACTGTGACTGTCCTTCTCAAGGGGGCAACACATCACTACAGTATTCATACACCACTTCCCAATTCTGTTTTCTTTTTTTCACGGCGGCACTCTGCGTTAAAGAAAAAAAAAAAAAAAAACCAACAGATTCGTACCCTTAGGTTTACATCTCAAGTGACAACTGTATGTACACATGACTGGGTAACCCTGTTCTTGGCCAAGTGAATGCGAGCAAGTTTGAGATAAAGCGGTATCCTATCCTACTCTGCCCTACCCGTCAGCAAACAAAGGTAGTGCTTAAACCTTTTCACTTTCCACTCATGAACCCTCTCTGTGACGAAAAGAGGCGCTCCACTGTTTGCACTGTAATCAAGACCCCCTAAACAGGTAAGGTTTGAGCAGCACTGGTTGCATACACTCTGCAGTGTTCACCTTCACCTTTTCTCTCCCTCTCCTTCACCCCCCCCCCCCCCACCCCCACACACACACAAACACTCCCCTACACACACACTCACACACACACACACACCACCTTGGCTTGGAGTCGATGTTATCAGCAGGTACAATACCACACAATCACATGTGCCAAAATGTTTATCACAGCTATCAAATTATACGAAGCACATGAAAATTTAAACAAAGCTGCAAAAGGTTTAAAAAAAACAAAACAAAAAAACCTTCAATTTGTTGTTGAGTGTGCAATGGCATTAAAGGCTGCATTAAATATATACTCCTCATCTCCCACTGCTATTTTAGAGAGAGAGAGAGAGAGTGGAAGGGGCAGCGCGCACGAGCGCGCGCGAGAGCCAGAGAGAGAGCGAGCTCAAACTCCTTTCCTTTGTATTAGTGACTGCACACAAATGGAACGACATGGATGATACCAATAACGGGATTTAAATTTGGTATGGAAATGGCAGTTCACGACAAAAAGGAATACACGTAGTCACAACAAATTTGGGACAAAATGTCAAAATTGTTTAACTCATGAAGGAAAACTAACTTTGTGACCTGGCTCAGGGAATGGGTAGGAATACTGTATTACAAAATGTTACGGTAATTATTTTCATTCTGTCAGGAACGGGTGTTTTCATTCCTTGCTCATGACATTTGTAAGTTGTAACGCACTCCAGGTCAAAATTACTGAACCAAAAATAATTCATGTCAGGGTTCAGGGATGAAATTAGTGGCGGGGGAGGAGAAGAGTACAGATTCCATTAATTTGATTCAAGTTACTTTTGGCTAACGTTTAGATCGTACAGGTAAAAGAAGAACTGGAAATAAAAAATATGAAAATTCCAAATGAGCTGCAAGCTCATTTTTGTAAAAATTTTAAGTATAAAAGAGAAAACCAAGCCCACTCAAAGGCTGCATTTCCACTTACAGATGTAGCTAATACTTGTACCAGTGATAACTGTATACCCACTAAGAACGGAAAGTAGTCATGTAACAGAACTCAGTGACTCATTTACGTACAGAGACTGAAAAAAAAAAGAAAAAAAAGAAAAAAAGTAGACAGGTGTTGAAAACATGCCGAAAATCTCTGGATTACTAGAAGATTTTTAAAATCTCAGTTTTAAAAATTACAGATATTCAATCATTCTGATACAATCTAAAATAAATAGTATGTGTTATCTTACAACTGTGAAATTTAGGAAAACTGGTACTGAAGGAAAAGACTGGGAACTGATGCTGTTTTGTAAAACACGGGTATACAATTATCAAAAGTCACAAAACGGTGGCAAAATCAGTAAAAAAAAAAAAAAAAAAAAAATCAGAGGCTGCAATTCGCAAACTAGTCACGCCACACACAGATATACATGTACCTCGAAGATCATAATACATAATTTCCCCCTCTGTCAGAACAACACAAACATTGTTATTCAAAACTCTGGTTGAGTGCAGACTCGAACAGGTCTTGCTTTCAAAACTTATCTACTCAATCATCCATTACCTTAGGACAGATTCCCACTGTGTTAGTGAAAATGTTAAACGAAAAAAGGACAATTCCTAAATGCTACAAACAAAAGACATCAACAGGCGTACTACAGTGCTTGTCCCAAAAAGACAATGAGAACTTTCTATTAACATTTCCAAGAAGAAAAAAAAAAAAATATATGAGCATTCAAACAAACACTGGAACAAACGAACAAACATTTCAACAAACAAGAAAACAAAAACAAAAAAGCTGGAAAGATGCTGCTGTCCATAGTGGACATGCAGTTTGCCGATAATTAATTTCAACACCCATCCCCCCTGACCACACTAATTCAGTTAACACTCACTGCCCGTTCTTATCCCCATTTCAAGGGGATGCTTGAATGCTACACTTCTTTCAAGACCCCAAAGATCATCTCTAACGAACCAAAGAGTGGAAACATTTTGCAGATCAAGCCTTTTTCCAAGTGCGCACACTTCACCCCTGTAATTATATAAGCCACCAGAAAAGACTTCCCCCAGAAGACTGATGTAACTGCACTATACATCTCCTACTGTTCACTGATGTGATAAAAAATCAAAAGTCCTCTGCAAGTACAGAGTGTAAACTATACCCACCAAACAGAAACAATACACAAGACACAAAAAAAAAGAGAAAAAAATTCAACAGTAAAGAAACGCGACCCACCTGAGAGGCTGGTCTTAGAATTAGTTTCCTGTACACCTGTAAACTCCTCCTCTTCCCCCAGGCACTGAAGGAAGCGGGCGGTCACGCGGGGAAAGGCCTGCTGTGACAGGGCCATGTACTTCTCTCGCACCATCAGCATCTGGACCAGGATCTTGGAGGCCTGCTCTAAGTCCTTCAGTGGAACCTGTTGGAAAAGGTTGGCATAGTTGGCTGGAGGTTTAATGTCATTCTCCACCACAAGAAGGCAACATCAACAAGGGATAAAGCCAGCACAAACATCTGGCTCCACATGTAGAAGTCAAAGTTAGGGGTTTTAGCCCCGTGTTAGAGTCTAACCTCGAACTAAACTAGCTCTAGGGTTAAATTTTCTGTTGTTTTTTTGTTTTAAATCAGGAAGCGGGTCCATTCCAGCAAGATCCCTAAGCTGTTACAGAAGGATTCATTTCTTCCTTTCTTCACCTCCTTTTTTATATAATTTTGTTGTTGTTTTTTTTTTTTTTTTGGGGGGGGGGGGGGTTCTTTTGTCCTTGTCTGGGTTAAGCCCGTAGCTGTGAGTTAAAGTAACCTTGACTTTTACATTCGGGCCCTGGCTCCCAATTAGAATGTTAAGTCATGACCTGAGCAAGTCCAGCACAGTCACACTCCACCAGCTCGTCTATCCCAGCACTGAATGGCACAAATGAGTTTTAATGTCACATCTCTGGATTAAACATTTTGTGTAACTCGACTGGCCACTTTCCTTGAGAGAGACACACTCACACTCAAAAACAAGAGCAACGTCAGTTTTGAATTTGGGACATGTGACAAGAGCATTAAAAAATGATTGTTTTTCTTCAAAAAACAAAAAGTAGTTTCTTTTTCCTGTAAAGTTGTTCAGTTCAAGCCAAAATATCTGGTTAATGCCAATAATTACATTGTGCTAACAATAATAATAATAATAATAACATAGGAGACTTACAAGGTGCTTATCGGCTGGGGCCACATATTTGTGCTGGCCTTTTTCTCGTTGTCCCGTCTTTGGTATCACCCATATGTGGTGGCGTTAAACTCCCAGACACCCACCTACCCACCCACCCTACAAGGTGCTTATCTGACGTGCTGGGGTGTTAAAGCCATGTTTCAAGCAATTTTCCAATGCTACAACCTTACAGTAGTCCACGTAAAATAAATTTTTTTTTAAAAACCTCTGCCACCTACCCCGCTAGTATCTTCACCACTGACAGAGATTCTCTGGAAATTGGTCAGCAGATCATACTCCTCCCTCAGCTCTTCAACGATGTCTTGAGGAATGATGCTGTCGATCTTCGGGAACGCTCGGTTTTGGGGAGACGTGATCACAGGCGACAGGAGCACATTAGCGCTGGAGCAAACCAGAAAAAAAGGTGAACTACGATGGAAACCACACGAAATTTTACAAAGTCACAAGATAACCAAAAAGGGTGAAGCATGATTGAAAGCATAACAAGTGTCAGTATCCAAGGCAGAATTGCACAAAAAATTGTATTATTAATCTCTGAAACACGAGCTAAATCAAGCAAAGAAGCAAAAAGACCTAACATGTAAAGCAAACGCTAAACATAAGAAATTATGAAGAAGTATTCATTATGCATTCTGGTGAAACACTCTTTACCTATCTTGAAGTTGCAACACCATCATTGAATTAAAATAATAATAATAAAGAAGAAAAAGAAAAAGAAGAAGCACAAGAACAAGAACAAGAACAATATCAAGAAGAAGAACAAGAAGAAGAAGAACAAGAAGAAGAAGAACAAGAAGAAGGAAGAGTATTGTCCAATGCTCACCGTGCTGACTTGAAGGACGTATCTGAGCTCAAACCAGAGTCTGTGCCCCTGCAGAGAAAAACATAATGCTAATTAACAAAAGTTCTACTAGAACGGATGAACTTGGGAGCAACAAAATCCACAACCAAATTACCATATATCGACTTGTATAGCACTACAGGGATACTCCAAGAGAAAAGTTCATGTTTTTCCATTTACAACTGAATATAACAGAGATGGAGGAAAAACTGGATAAGACAGAAGAACGCTTCTTGTATTTGGCACTGTCCGTCAGTCTGAGAGGAAAACATGAGGGCTCTTCTAAATGACTCTGTCTTTGGAGCTTTGCAAAGACGACCTGGCAAAAACAATTGGTCTGTTGCCACACCAACAAAATGCCTCTGATTGGTCTACACAGTAAACTTCACTGGAGTCTTGCAAAGGATGTTGGGCGAGTGGCTACAGAGGTAGTCTGCACTGAAAGAGCTTTAAAAACGCACTCTGCTTAATTATGGCTAAACAAATCATGTGGTTGGAAAAAGAATTAACAGGATCTAATTACTGCAGAGAGAAAAATCAGTTAATATATATCTTGTGTAACAATCCCTGGCATAATTCAAGTTCCAAAGCAACTGAAAATCCTGCAATTATTATGAGTATAACACATCAGATAATGGTGCAAGGGCACCAAGTTGGCTTGGCTGAAAACACAGTCCGAGCGTCAGTGTACATGTAATTATCAAGGTCAAGATGGGTGTAACAATTTTTCGATTTTTTTTCCCAACTACTTTATTGTCCCTTTCGGGAAATTCAGACTGCTTCCCCCAATGGAAGCGTGTCACCGCGGTGCAGTGCCACCCAATACACTATCCTATTTTTCCAAAGTCTTCTGCCATACCCAGAGAGACCAATAAAAAGCATAAAACACTATTCTGACATGCAAAATGCTGCAACAAATCAGCAAGGCTCTGTTAAAAACTGATACTGCGTGTATGTATTAAATATGCAGATAAATAACAGTTCAAACAAACTACCACATGTTAGTTATACATTCTGCATTGGAATTACACTGTACCATACATTGCAAGAGTCTGCTATTTTCACAGATGCTGACTAGTTTCATGTGTTTTTGATTATTACTGACATTACACACTTAAATATGCACATAAGAAACAGTCTGCACGAACTACGAGTGTTATTAACACATTCCGTACTTAAATTACCATACAGTGAAAGGGCCTGCTATCTTCATAAGTGCTGATTAGTTTCACGTTTCATCATGACTTGATGAAATAGCAAATTAATGAAAATGACAAAACGAACATGCACCTGCAAAGTAACACACCCACTGAAGCCAAATGATAAGGGTATTACAAATAAAACACATAAAATAGATAAAATTGTGTACAGTTACTCACATAAAGATTAGAAAAGCCTTAGGCGTTGGTTTCTTCCCAAACATGGCAAATTATTAGACACCACAAGTAGCACTTGTAAAGTTCTCAATGAATGAAGTCATACGCTGAACTCAAAATACAATACATGGATGATGCCGATGACTGTGTACACACATCCATTCTGAACTGTCAAGTTATTGGGAACCAAGGCTGCCCCATCAGAAAGTGCATTGTGGCGTTTGTACTGTCACTGCGCTGGCATGCTTCGTCACTGCCAGCCTTGTACCAGAAGCCAGCACATTTAATAAACTAGGATATGCCAGACAAGCACTTCAACTTCAAACACAACCGATTTTCACGCAGAGAGCACTTCGCACAAAGTTCACAAATGAGGAGCCGATGTATACAACTCTCCGTTTCCCGGGCAACCTACTCCTGTATTTTCTTCTACAATTGGTCTTTTCGTTTTCCTTCCGCTTTCCTTCTTTTTATTCCAAACCGGATTGTCCATTGATCTCCACGGACAGCACTTATCGTAATCACAAGGGGGGGGGGGGGAATCAAACACACGAATCACATGTCATCAGTTTGTTCATCAGCACAACCAGAGAAGTATACAGAATTATTTCTCCCAGTGCCGCACTTCCAGCCGACTTTGAAGAGGCCCGGATCAATCTAGGTACTACCTTTCCATTGACCAAGCCAAAAGGAGAATCACAGCGAAGGTACAGGACAGTTCACACGTTCTCCGTGATTACGAACTTCACACAACCAGTTAGACCATTACATGGGCTTCATGTGGTGTGTTGTATTGCAACAGCAACTGTATGAAGAGCTAATCTGTCGGGACTGTGGGACTTTTAACATTAACACATTTCATACTGCACAGAGGGATTCTCCACTGTTTCGGTCCCGCATCTTTCTTTTCATCAGTTTTGCTTGTGTGGTAGCGTGACTATGAGATATCATTCTAACAGGCTGAGGAATTGCTGAAGGAAAAAAAGACTGAAACCTAGGCCGGGGTGCAACAGTAGCGCACTACTGTGGGATCACAGGGGCGGGTGGGTGAGTGTTTGGGAGTTTAATGTCCGTTTCCACCACATAAGGGTGATATCAACGACGGGGCAACGAGAAAAAGGCCAGCACAAATATCTGGCCCCAGCCGGGAGGGACCACAGGGGCAACGCCATACTTAAGAAAACAAATTTTAGCATTTTTAAAGGCATTTAGTAGCCTCTACTGGCGCCCGAAAGTTAAATTTTTACTGCCTTGGTACTGATATGCAAGCCTTCAATACCAAAGTCCCATTATATACTATTACAAGATACCTTTTTTCCCCTTCCTTTCTTTGGCTGAAACTTGGATTTTCTGGCTGAAAGGATAGGAAATTTGACTGAAAATTGCCAAATGACTGACAATTCCCCAGCCTGTTCTAACTCGAGCCTGCTTTCATTCCAGAGCAAGTGGTGTGTTTATTGGGCTTCTAAGTTAGTACGTTTTGCTTACTTCAGCAGGGGAACATAGGTCCCTGCATAACTCACTTGGCAGGAATAGGGTTAAAATACTTACAGCCTTTCACAGATATGTCTTACCGAACAGCGGACCACTGAAATGGCCACTAAAATCAATAATGCATTAGAGTAATTAGCCCCAACAGGGATGTCACCAGCACCGGCATTCAGGGGACGTATCGTTATGTAACTGGTGACACGACATACAAGCCTCAGAGACAATCAAAATCAATAGATTTCATCAATGGTGAAGCTGCGGAAAATATTGAAACTCTACTTCCAGCAGATTAATCACACAAAAAATAATGCTTCACTGGCACACAATACAGCTCTTCACAGAAACATGATTTTTGTTGGTGTTATTGAGCTGGTTGTAAGTGAAGGAAAAAAAATCCTCTGGAGCAGCTCAACTCCTTTCAAGTACATGCACCAAGTCACCTTTACTTTCTTTTTTTAAAAATCATTTTTTAACATGATAAAATAAGTAAAAATAAACTCATATAAAAAATAAAATTGATTTTACATGTACACATGTACTTGGATCTACGAATTTAATTTGATATGGATAGAAGGTAAATGTTCATATCCTTCAAAACTTTTTCCCATGATGAACATAATGTGTTTCATATATATATATGAGGAGTATTGTACATATATATATATATATATATATATATATATATATACATGTGTATATATATATATATATATATATATATATATATATATATATATATATATATACATGTGTGTATATATATATATATATATATATATATATATATATATATATATATATATATATATATATTCTGATACACCACCTTTCCTCTCATTCACCTTTAACAATAAATGGACCTAGTCATTACACTGTATCACCAGGTATTCAATTTTCGACCAATCCGCATTCACTGCTGCCTGCAAGGCGTTACATCAATGCCCCACTCCGCTGACCCCCGCAATCATCCCTTCTTGCAAAATAATCACTTTACCAGCTGCTTTCTGCTTTCTTTACCCACACACAAGCACTCTCTCCAAATCAATTGCTCTTATTGCACTAGAAAACAGCACCCCCCCCCCCAAAAAAAAAAAAAAAAAAAGAAAAAAAAAAGAAGGCATCTGCCTGCAGTGTTTTCATCAGAGAGTCCAGGCAATGAACATCAAGACAGGTTTGCTGAACAAACAGATTGCCAAAGGCTTGCGCGGAGAGTTCAATTGATTGGCAGAAAGAGACAAAGAGAAACCAGCAATAATGCTCAACTGGCTGGCTGGCTGGCCAGCCGTCTTTGCATATATGCTCTGTCATTGGCTACGAGCTCCATAGCGTGTACAGATCGAGTCGTGTCAAAGGCTAGGGAAACGGAACGCGGATGAAACCAATTTTCTCTAGATATACACTAAAACAAAATAACGTGAATTATTGCATGTACGGAGGTGCGCCAAATTCTGGCGAAACGCAGGGCAGACCATACCAATTTTGTCTAGACATACATCTAAAATTAAAATACATCCATGTAAAAGAAAGAAGACATGCTTAAAACAGGCTGTTTTTATACCACTGTCGCAGGCTACTAGATGAGCGTGCAAAAGTAACATCACAAAAATGCTCAAGTAATTCTTGTCGAAACATTACTACAGGTTTTACGATGTTAGTAAAATGCAACTTTCAGACAATTTCTAAAGAAAGAACTGTTAACGAGAGTATGTGTTGTGCATCTAGAGTAACATTCGACACTACAGTGATTAAATGTGTTATCATACAGGTCTAAGAACTCAGTCTGATCAAGACAATCAAAAATGCCTTCAGAGATGAGCACAATTCCATTAATAAACATACAAAGAAAAGAGACTGGACGATCAACCCAGCCAGCACGCAAGTGTCAAAGAGAAAACAGCACATCATCGATGACAACCAAGGAAAGGAAAGGGTTAATTTGTAATGGAGTACAATTACACCTGCGAACTTCCGAACTCTGAACCAGCGACCAGCACCAAATGAGTTAGACAGCTGAACTAAAGACAAACTGAAGAGGAATTAAGCAGACAACATTCAGAGACAACATCCAGTGTGGTAGTAGTAAAACCAATAGTGATACATTTGAGACATTCTGAAGAAACTTGTCACTTTACCCATTTGGCAAATGCTTTCTGTCAGAACTGTCGCTGGAAGGGAGTGAATGCTCAGCCGCTGGAATCCTGTTTATGCAGCAGCGGAAGAGAAGCAGTCATTAAGTCATGAGAGTCAAACTCATTATTGGACGAAGGAAAGTGAGATCCATGCTCAGAGAAATGCATCCAAAGAAAATTTACACTGGAAGAAGTGCTGACAAATGCATGCAGTAACAGTACGCCTGGACAAAACTGATTTATCATCACACAATAACATTATTTACACTGACATGAACGTTTCACTTGAAGATTTCTTTTGTTTTGTTTTCTTGGAAACACGAATGCATGGTGCATTGTCACATATATGAGTAGTGCAAAAGACAGCAAATCCGGACAACACTTATCTGGTATCCTGTGGAACATATTTAGAGGATATATCGTGGAATATATACACTGATAAAGAAACAATGTGTCAACAATGGTGCACAGGTAAGCTGTACAGGGAGGAAAGTGTGATACACATTACAAACTAATTAAGTAGACACTAAAATTCTATGGTACCATGGTACCCCCACCCCCTGCATTCCACCCCTTTTTTTAAGGTTCAAGAAAAAAGCATCTGTGTTCAACATCTACCACATATCACTTCTTCTTTCTTTTCTCTTTTTTTTTTTTTTTTTTGAGGGGGGTGGGAGGTGGGGTCATACAGTCACGCAGACAATAAATGTACACACATCAGAACAGACGAAATAATGTATGAATTCATTATCAATCACTATGGGCCAAATGGGCCAGTTCGTCAACTGCCAAAACAAAAGACACGAGAAGATGAGAAAAGAGGTAGGGGTGGAGGGGGATCCAAAAAACAAAGACATACTGACACAGGGAGACAAATGTGCACACCAACTTAACCAACTACATTTATATACACATGTATGTATGTATCTATGAGAATAGTATTTCAGTGTTCAAATTTCCTTCAGTTTATTCAAATTTTACATGCAGGTAAATGGCAAAGTAAATTTCGCATGTAAACTATACCTGAAACACAAAAATTCAGCACAGTTAACACTGACAGTCAGCAAAGCACATAACTTCGGTAAATGCCCGACACTAGTGACAGAAAATGTGTAACACACTTATTTAACTTTGGTTAGTATTTGCACAATTTACTGCAAAAGTACACGTTAAATGTACATAGTTACCTACTATCATCAATTACTGTCGCGTTAGTAAGAATTTAGTCATTTGTACTTCGCATCCCATTTAATTTACAATTATATTTGTATTTCAAGGGATGAGCTCATGAAAAGCTAGTTAAGTATGTTATGTTCAGACGTTTTGAAACAGTCATACAAATCACAGTTGTTAAAACACATCTTACTTTCTTCTGCTGAAACTGTTCAGTTCAGTCAAGTAAAAGCAGTATAAACAATACTTATTATTATAGAAATAACCAGCATTCGTACAACCTGTGACACTGCACTATCAACATGTCATAAATGCATGTTACAGTACACTAAAAGTCAATGCAAGTGGTTTTGGCAGTCTATTGTAGACATCTCCAGAAAACACTCGAAAAAAAAAAATGATATAAACATAACATACAGCTGACACGAATAATGTAGTTTACAAAGGAAACTGGGGGAAACAAAATCTTTGACTATTATGGGAGCAACTTTTTATGAAGAAAGGGATACTGGTGCTTTCCACAGGGCAGTACAACAAATGGAAAGTAACTTTTAACAGGTAGGTGTATTTATAACAATAATGAAACAATGAAAAGAAGCTGTAACAATGTTATCTTGCATGATTCCCAGTCTGATAAATTCCTTTAGCTCCATATTCAAGGTCTTGGGAACTGGTGGAACTTCACAACTGCTTCCGTGCAGACCCTGCAAATGCTTCTTGAGAACTGTGTCTTGTATGCCAGACATACCTAGACCTGTATTTGTGCATGCAGTACACTACATCATGTATATATATATGCTATGTGTCAGTCTAAAATAACTAGATATATATATATATGCCACCCAACTCAATCTCCTGATCTCACAGGTGACATCTTGCAGAACTTTTGTAAACCAGAAACGCCTTTAACTGTGCATGCAGTTTGGCAAAAGTACCGCTTGGAACTGTTCCAAAACAGTCACCCAATGGCCCCGTGTCAGGTTAAAGTAGCAACATGTACTAGCCAACCATCTCAATTTTCTGATCTCACAGGAAGTGAGCACCTTGTAAAACTTTGTAAAACACATGTGCTTTTGACTGTGCATGCAGTGTGGTACATCTATGGCTTGGAACTGTGTTTCTCCTCGTGCACAGTACCCCTGCTGACATACATACATGTACCACTTGATGAGGAACAAGTTTATTTCCTTAGAACAATGGCGTACTGGCATGCACACTTTTCCACCAAAGTACAACACAGCCTCTACTCACAGTCACAAGGACAATGACCTGTCATGCATAGATCTATGTGTGCAAGAATAAAAATAATATATGGCTGAAGTCCAAAACTCACTCAGATATGTTGTTAAAATTGAGGAGGCAATCAAACTGCCTGCAAGATTGAGCAAACAGTTGAGAGCTCACAATGGAAAGAAGAAACACGACTTCAGATTTTACGATACAAATACATGTACTGCACTCGGAATCACACTTGAAAGTCTGACTACACACAGGAGACTGTGAACAATTCTCTCAGCAATATTTACTCAACACTACAGTGGTGTTGTAAACTCGTGAACTAAACAGCAGTGGTAATGCAGATCTATTATAGATCTACACTGTATGAACATACTGTGGGAAACAAGATTTTTTTTTTTTTTTTAAGCAGCTTATTCAACTCTTTACAAACAACATGTACATTCATATATATATAGTAATAAATGTTAAGTTTAACCCAAATCTAAGTTTCAACCTGGACTGGACTGTATACAGACAGAAATGACATCAACTTGTTTCTACTGAAACACACCTGACTGAGTTGACAACTGGGTCAACTACTGCCTAGACAAAACCCTCCCACTGTGTTCACCTCACTGTGTTAATATGACTGTAACTTATAACCAAGTTTACCAACTACCTGATGGGTTTCGTCAGTAGAATACACTACTGCTGGATATGAGTTGAATTATGCTACAAGCAGCTGCAAACCAAAACTCCCAAAGTCAAGGTTCGGGTTTGTAAGCCTGCAGGTCATAATACATGTAATAAACTTGTACACACCACTTTCTTTCAATTCAGTGAAAACCTCACTTATTATTGTAAGCCTTGCACTGTACGTATTGACCTATCAACTTATTCAAGCATCAGACACAAGAGACTGACCGGCTTAAAATGAGTAAAAGAACTGCCAAAGAACAACAACAAATTTTGTCAAAAACTTAACATCAACTAAAATGTTTACATACATGTACAGAAGATCCGATTTACTGGACAGTAATTAAGGTGAACAGGAGACAAAAAAAAAAAAAGGTCTGCAGGTGTTGCAGACTCAGAGAAAATGCACACTGCAAACTCCACACGCGCACACACACTGAAACAAAAGAAACTTAATCAGTGACTTACTTGTGACTGTACTGCCGCTCAAAATAATTCCTGTTTTCTTTCTCCTCAATGGGGTACTGCGGCATTTCGTAAGCAGCCGACATCTCGCTGGCTCGTGGTTCGAGTCCGTAGCCATTGCGCTGAAGGATGGACCCAGCAAGCTCCTGAAGCTTGTCATCCACCTCAGCGTTTATGTGTTTGGGAAACTTGATTCTGGTTGGTGCGAAGACTGGTGACGTGGGATCACCTAGCAAACAAAACATTTGTTTTGCAATGTCACATTTTGTAAATTACCGGTGTATATATATATATATATATAGTGTATAATTATATGCTGACTTAACCCATCTGTCCCCCCCCCCCCCCCGGCTCCTTTTTATTTTTCTTGTGTTGTTGTTGGGGTTTGGGTTTTTTATTGTTTTGTTTACTGCTTGTTTGGTTTGGTTTTTTTTTTGCTTTTTCTTTTTTTTTTTTGTTGTTGTTGGGGGAGGGGTATATTTTGTTGGTTTGTTGTTGTTGGGGGTTTTGTTGTTGTTGTTTTTTGTTTGTTGTTTTTGTGGGGCGTTTTGTTTGTTTTTGTTGTTGTTGTTGTTTCTTCTTCTTCTTTTTTTTTTTTTTTTTTTTTTTTGGGGGGGGGGGGGGGGGGGCTTGAAATGGTGTTTGGCTCTGCAGCTGTACCAGACAAAATATACAGACTATGCAAGAAGGGATTCCAAAAATTACTATAGCTCCCTTACACAAAAACCACTGAATGGTATTTTTCAACCAGAAAAGAGTAGTTTTAAAAAAGATACATGTACAGGTCTGAAGATTGGCTCTGTTGAACTAGGACACTCGACACAAATGGGTTAAAATAATAGGCGATGGGTACCAAATTTTGTCAGTACTGCTGTTGGTTACTTGGTAAAATAAAGAGAGTGCTGTGTTATCCGTTAGTATGTCAGTCATGACAACAGTCATTAATTGTCATACAATGGAATATACAGAGATCAGAGGTTACAGCAAAGGGTTAATTTATGGAAAGGCCCACCACTGACATATTGTTCTGCTTGTAGGACACACTATCTGGCTTAGCTGCCTGCGATACATTGTACTGACAAACAGTGTTAATCTGTTATGTTCCTTGCCGACAGAAGTGGTCAAATCGAGCCTACAAGTTTCGACTGCTACTCATGCTACTAAGACCTCCACGTTTTTATGCAGAAATCTGTTAAGTCAAAAAATTAAGTCAACAAACAGCAAGTGGCTGACCAATTCAAACCTTTTTTGTTTCCTTTCTTTCCTTTTTTTTACATTTCACTTAATTAAACTGTAACATGATCCCTGAGAAATACCCCATCAAACATACACTTTGATTTTTAAAGGCACTCTAGCAATGATTTCCAGGCAGGGAAGGCAATCAGAGAGCTCTATATATACATGACATTCACACATGTTCATTTTATTTGGAAAAATGCACACATGAACTATACAGACTGACTCAGGATGGCATTACACAAACAGACACCAAAATGCACAGCCGCTAACGCAGTGCGTTATTTTAACAAACACAACAGTGACTAAGATGATCTTAAGAACAACTCAGATGCGGATCAGTTTCATCTTACATTAACTGATAAAAATTTACAATCATTTAGACTTTAGAGCACTACCAACCCTAAGACAGTAAGAGTAAGAATGTAAACTGAGCGTACATGAGTACCCCTGAGTATAGCTGCTAACATACGCAGCAGTATCCATGCAGTGAAGCCTAGTAATCATGACATGAACAAAGTGCCTTTAACAAAGATACAGGCTAGTACAGAGTGTGTGCCACTGTGAGAACCAAGCAAAGCTTGGCATGTCTACATACTGAATGTGTAAAGTCCCTCACACCATACTGAGACATGACCATGTCCCCACAAAATACATCACACTATCCATGTCAGTTTGGGCTGCTCCTGGTTCATGAGATGGCCTCTAGACTTTAGGACAATAAACCGCTTGCAGCCTGAAGAGATCTGCTAGATTTTTTTTTTTTAGACTTTAGGACAATAAACCACTTGCAGCCTGAAGAGATCTGCTAGATTTTTTTTTTTTTTTGGAGAACAAATGTCAGCACAATATGAATAACATAACAATGACATGGGCTGATGGAGGCATACAATGATACACAGTCCACACATACCTGGAAGAACAATAGTGTGCAAGAAACTGATACATGTAGGTGAAAGAAAATGACAGTTTGACAATGACACTAGACAGCAGGGTTTCAAAGCCAAGGACACATGCATGCCGTTACCCATAGCCTGTCATAACAACAGATCACAAATCTACCAGTATGTGCACAGCCATTATTCGTCTTGCTTTTGCTACATTACATTAACAATATCATTTTCAGCTCGCATTCAATCCAATCATTTGATTCATTTCTTCTTCTTCATTTTCTTATCGAGAACATTTTGACAGCGTGTAGATGTATCTATCTATCCAGTGCCACGCTTTAAGGCGCGTCTTAACTATAGCCGAAGAAGTCCTCGGCGATGACAACCGAACTTCTTCGGCTTCATTCGGCGTGGCCTCCACGTACTAACTAGGCGTCAAGCATTCGTGACATGTGACCGAAGGAAAATAGCAATGGCGCCGATTGTGAGCTTACCAGTGAAGTGCGTCTCGTAGCAACTGTAGCTGTTGAGGGAAATCAAGGGGTTACACGACAACATGGCTTTACGCACTCAAAAGGGCACTATCTGAACCATGTGACCCAACTGCACCATGAATTGCATTAAAAACCGAAATAATCACCAACGAAACCACTGAACCGACAGACAGTTACGAGCCGGTACACCGGAGTAGCAGACGGTCACCAGCACACGGCGGAAGAAAAACGTCATACCAACAACAATGTCGCAGTTTTGCATCAATTTTAGCAAACAAAATCAAAATTCTACACTACCTCAGTAATCAGAGTGACGCAAGTGAGCCATGAAAGTTATAGATGTCTGAAATATCAGCGACTAGAACGTTGACTACGTACTCATGTGACGACGCGGCGACTGAGCCTCCACGCGAGCAGACGGCGTTAGCATGCGAAGCAAAAACGCTGTAATTACAGATATTTCGCATTCTTACTTCACCTGTAACATTGTAAGTCAAATGTACACTATCCTTACTAATCAATGTATTCCAGCAGCACCAAGAAACTTCTTCATTGCCGAAATATTAATGCTTGTAACTTTGAACCGACACCGGCCATGTGCGGGCGCGACCCTCCGCCATCTTGAAATCAGATAGCTGGCGAATCTGGACCAGCCAATCAGATAGCGTCTGGCGAAATCATTCGGGGTTGATCGCGAATGTTCGCATAACATGTTGAGCGAAGCCCAAACAGCCCAAAATCGCTTCGCGAGGCCCCAAAATGTTTCGGGCGAAGCGTTTTTTGTTCGGTCTTCGGGGTTGATCGCTACAGTTAAGACGCGCCTTTAGTGAAAGAAAGCTTCCCACGTCAGCTTCTGACTACTGTGCATAAACTGCACATGTCCCTTGGACACTGATCAGTGGAAGAACAGCTAATCAATGCAAGCACCTCAGGAAGTTGCAAGATTCTTTTACTGGAAGTGGAAATTAAGGTTCTGTGTGAGTGCAAAAGCAGTCAAAGTACTCAAACCACAAAACAGAAATCCAAGAATAAGCTGCGGGGGAGGGGGGGGGGGAGTAGCTTTTTTTTTTACAGGTGTTAGAAACCGATAGGTGACGTGATGAACACCTGGAGGTAATGGTTAATTTGTTAAATGAAGCTACAACACTGGATGATCATGCAAAGCACTGTGTTAGTGATTTTAATGTAAGACTAAGACAGTAAGATATTTCAAATGCAGCGAACACTTGCATAAATTTAATAGCAATTACATACTAAAGCTGCGTTGGTACAGATCTACTTTGCCCCCTTGTATCATTTGCACCAGCTGTAAATGCACTGCGACTGTCTAAACAAGGTAACCCCAACCCTAAATCTAAACCTAACCCTAAACCGATCTAAGCCTAACCCTAAACCGATCTAAGCAGGCGAACTCTACTGAATGAGCGTGGCTGCGTTGGTATAGTTCGCCCAACCCGGCCCAAGGGTGCGAACTATACTGAGCCATACTGAACTTTAACAGGGGAATAGTATCACTATCAACTCTGCACATTTATGCATAAACACCATTACATGTGACACAATAAAATGATAAAACTTGTATCCATGGCTTCAGAACGAAATCCAGTCCACCACAAAGAAGAAAGAGCTATAGTATAAGAAATGAATACACAATAATGAGGTGCAAGACAACAACAGTGATAATATTCTGAAAAAGTACCTTCGCTCAGGTCATTTTCACTGCTAACATTTGAAACTGTGACAGGAAAACAAAAAGGCTTTTTGGTAAATGGGCAATATAATATGATTAGACAGTCAGTATGCATACATTGTCCAGTGTAAACAATACAAAAGTGTTAATCTAGTTTTCTTCCTGCAAGAACAGGGAGGAAAACAAAGATGACATTACTGTTAGTCGGTTAATTGCTAGTCTGATACAATGTCTGACATTTAAACAACAGTTTAGCTGCACCTAGTGACATACTGTGCTGTGTTAGCAATCTGCTCTTGAGTGTTCATGCTAGTTATGACAGTAATTTGCACTAGACAGAATCTAATGCCCAGGTCTCCTTCAATGAACATTAACGATTTAAAGGAGGCACTCTTGATTCCCATTTTTTGCAGAGCTTTAAGAAAAGTGCTGCTGATGATTACTGGTCGCAGGTCTGCAGTTTTGGAGACATGGCTTCAAAATCTCGGCTAATGATACACTTCTCACTGACTGCATCAGGCTCATAATTACAAGAATATGGGGCAAAAGGTTCAATGGAAATTATCCTCTTTCCCTTCTGAAGGTGACCCTCATGTAAATTCTGATTCTGCTTAACAAGACCTGCCAGTTAATGATGTCTGGCAAGTAGCATCTGCTTCACACACTTACATGTTTGTAAATTACAATGCAGACTCGCATCAGACATTTATGGGTGGCCATTTTTATAAGAGACCTGACTCAGGAAAGGATCATGGCATTGCGGTTCCTGCTTCTAGACTTCATTACTTTTACTTTCGCTAATTATTTTTCATCTCGAGTCTGACAATGAGCCTCGCGCTGACGGTGCACAGGCTGTAGTGTACGTACAAGGGGCAATATTTACTATAACTTTCACAATGTGCGCAATAGAATAATTTCCATCATTAGCAAGCACAAACATGGTTAGCACATTTATCAATCGACGCAATATTCATCGATCTACGCAGTTAGTGTTATCACAAAAGGCTCATGTTTTTTCCGCGGCCATCTCTGGCACTACATCAGCTGTTTCGCGAATGAAACACGTCTGCGACTGCGAGATCTTACCCATTCTCTTCTTTGCATCCTCCTCCATCGGAACCGAGTGATCCACTTCTTCCATGGTTGGCGGTGGCCTACACAAAATAATCTTTGCCTGAAAGATAGTAACTAGGGTATGCAGTCTGGAAAATGACTATCGCAGAACTACGACTGTAAGAAAGCAGTCTAGCTTAGTGGGTCACTGAATAAACATAAGCGCACGGTCCAAGGGATGAGTAATTGCACAAAAATGTATTTTTTGTCTTTTTGAGATTGAAATGTTTGCTACGACAAACTCTGACAGATGCTGTAAAATTACATCCAAATTGTATAAATTACGTTACTGAAAGTCCACTTACAGCGAATGAGTGAAACTTGTGAATGAATGTAAAATGTATTGCTACTCCCTCAAGGGCAAAGACTAAAAACCCAAAGTGAACGAAGTGAAGTAAAGACAGAAATAATCTTAAATTGTTACTCTGCAATTTTTAATGGAGAGAAATTTCTATGTTTAGTCAGCTGCACAACACTAATTTTGTCATCAGAATAATGCACGTGTCGTGTGCTCTTGGTGCGATCTTCGCAGCAAACTAACTAAAAACCCAAATCAACCTAAACACGGAAACGTCAACAATCATGGCGGAGGAAGTCGAGGTCGCTCGGGCTGCCAGCAACAGTAACGACCAAGGCTCCAAGATGATCGAACTGGCACTTTGTCAGCCCGGACATCCAAACCAGGCGGTCTTTGTTGCAAGTTTGGATATCACTCTACGGGCATTTCGCACGTCAGTTACCGAGAATGGCCTCCGCGTACCAGACGATTGGGTTTTTATGACGCGTGTCGGCAGTCTGCTTTCGACGGACCAGGAGGAAACCATCTTGCTCAGTTCCATCACTCGGAATCGCGAGGACATTGACGCGATTGACGTGATGATCACTCCGTCCGTGACACAACAAGATGGACCGCCTTTCAGAGCCAACCTGCATGCAGGAAACGGCCACTTCGCCAACTTTGCAACTATCGTGGCAGCACTGAGGGACATATACGTGACGTCCATACAACCAAATCTCCACGAATTCATCAAACCACTTGCAGTCGCAGCTGCTGTTGCTGCGTTCTTGTCTTTTGTTCTTGCTGCCATCCTTACTCTGGTTTGTAATATTGATTATCTGTTACCATAGCGAAAATACTCGGAAAACAGGTTATGTACATGATGTACCAGCTCATGGAAATTGTGAACATGGAAATCGGGAGTGTACTTTCGGTTTCATTTTCGGGGTTTTTTTTTGTGGTGGTGGTGGTGGTGGTGTAGTTGTTTTACAGCCGTATGCTTGCAAAACTGGTCGTTAATTTTTGGATTATTGAACTTTTATTTTCCTGTTGTATTGATTAACCCAGCCATGTAATCACTCATGATACACATATAATTATATCTGTATCATTGCAAACAGGAAATTTGGATGTTGTGGACATCGCAGACAAATAAATAATAACAAATAACTAAAAATACACAAACACAATAATAATATACAGACCCATACGCTTAAGTCAAACACGCTTAAGTCAAACTTCGGATACGTCAAAGCAAAAAGTTTTTCCCGGCCAGACTTGCTCTTTGTATGACTAAATTTTCCATGGATAAGTCGAACGAGTACTCAAAAACGGATAAGTCAAAACTCGGTTATGTCAAACGAAATCTGCAATTTTAGCCTCGGATAAGTCGTACCAGTCGCGGGCACGGGAATGTCTTTTTGTCCTTCTGATGCATCAGCGCCAAAACACGGCTTGCACGGAGATTTAACATTTCCGTGCAAGTACAGGTTGACAGTGTTATGTGTCCTGCGGGCATTAGGGCTGGTTATCTTGGGTGGTAGAACACGAAATTGGCGAGAAACACGTGCAAGAACAGAGCTAGGCATGAGATCTGACTCTGTGCCCCTGGTCTCTGAGGTTTTCTGTCGCCAGTGTTAAGGTGGTGATTCGCCGTCGGATTCGGAGGGTACGCAGTGAGTTATTCCTGGTGTGTGTGTGTGTGTGTGTGTGTGTGTGTGTGTGTGTGTGTGTGTGTGTGTGTGTGTGTGTGTGAGAGAGAGAGAGAGAGAGAGTTTGCCGGTTGGTGCCGTTAGAGTTGGATCTTTCTCAATTCGGCTATTTGACTGCGTGTGTTTATATGACGTTGCAATAGAATTTATTGAGCACATGCGATCATATGACTGCGAACGCGCGTGCGCACACGCACACATACACACACACACACACACACACACACACACACGCGCACAGATGACGCTGCTGATCTTCCAAGCAGAATAAGAGAACTAGAAAAGAAGAAGAAAACATAAGCTGGACAATTATCACCGTTTGGTGCCAGGCAGCTTTCATGTCAGAAGGAAACAGCGATCAGAAAAACTTGGATTTCTCCTTCCTCTGCATTGCATGTGTGACTATGGTAAGACCAAGCCAATACTCTGAACTGAAAGTGAACTCAAAGTGAACAAAATAGCTACGGAGATTCGATGACATGGCAGCTTACACGAGCGTATTGAATATAACAAATCCTAGTAGTAAGGCTCAGTATAGTTCGCACCCCTGGGCCGTACTGGGCAAACTATTCAAACGCATCCACACTCATTTATTAGAGTTCGCCTGCTTAGATCGGTTTAGGTTTAGATTTAGGGTTGGGGTTACCTTGTGGTAATGGTGCAATCGCTACTTTGTTTAGACGGTCGCAGTGCATCTACAGCAGGTGCAAATGACACTAGGGGGTGAACTATACTAACGCAGCAGCAGTAAGCTCATGTTGACCAGGGAAAATAAATTTCAGTTTCCAAACCGAATCAGGGGGTGTAAAGGTGCAACTCGCTTAACTCGAAGCTAGAGTTGAAATTCGACCTTATCCGTCGTCACGGATAAGTCAAACTTCGGATACGTCGAACAAAAATCCATTTCCCCTGCGAATTCGACTTAAGCGTGTTCGACTGTATATACCGGTAGTACTCGCTAAACGTGCAAGCATTGCCTAAATTACTTCTTAGTAATGTGCACCTATAAAACATCTATTAAATTTATCATACTTTAAATATATATTTATCACATTAAATACATGAGACCCCATCCACCCCAAAATGGTAAATGACATCTCTGATCACCCTGGTACTTTAATGTACGGTCGGTAGTCAAGTGGTTAAGAGACTTGTCACCAATGCGAGAGGTCAGGGGTTCGAGTCCCACTCGGGGCAAGAATTTTTCCTTCTCATAAGTGGCACCGTTCATTCGGGCCTATCGTCAGGGGTCCTCTCTGGGTACTCCGGCTTCCGCTCCCTCTGCTTTGGAAATGTTCAGCCCACCAGACTGAAAAAAAAAGAAAAAAAATGCAATTCTAAATTCCAAAATTTAAATAGCAGAGCTGACCCTTCGCACCACATGATTTGAGCCGATTCATGAAATTGGGTAAAGCGCCTATACAGTACTCATTATTATTATCATTAATGTGTACTTCAAATGTACAAATTTACATGTGTAAAGCAGTACCCCTGGTAAGTAACATTTTGACCATTGATTCACATTCATCCGTTTTCCACAGAGCCTTGGTGCCTTGGGAGGGTTCAACCGCTCTTTCCTTGCTCCATTTGTATGCAGTCACTTCTGTGCTGGCGGTGACAATTCTGCTGTTGCTGTGCCCGAAATGCAGCAGCGAATTCAGGGTGAGATGCAAAATCTTGATACCTCAAGGGGTTGGGTGAGCATGTTGACAAGGGTTGGGTGAGCATGTTGACAAGGGTTGGGTGAGCATGTTGACAAGGGTTGAGTGAGCATGTTGACAAGGGTTGGGTGAGCATGTTGACAAGGGTTGGGTGAGCATGTTGACAAGGGTTGGGTGAGCATGTTGACAAAGGTTGAGTGAGCATGTTGACATTGGTTGAGTGAGCATGTTGGCAAGGGTTGGGTGAGCATGTTGACAAGGGTTGGGTGAGCATGTTGACAAGGGTTGGGTGAGCATGTTGACAAGGGTTGGGTGAGCATGTTGACAAGGGTTGAGTGAGCATGTTGACAAGGGTTGGGTGAGCATGTTGACAAGGGTTGGGTGAGCATGTTGACAAGGGTTGAGTGAGCATGTTGACAAGGGTTGGGCGAGCATGTTGACAAGGTTTGTGTGAGCATGTTGACAAGGGTTGAGTGAGCATGTTGACAAGGGTTGGGTGAGCGTGTTGACAAGAGTTGGGTGAGCATGTTGACAAGGGTTGAGTGAGCATGTTGACAAGGGTGGAGTGAGCATGTTGACAAGGGTTGGGTGAGCATGTTGACAAGGGTTGGGTGAGTATGTTGACAAGGGTTGGGTGAGCATGTTGACAAGGGTTGAGTGAGCATGTTGACAAGGGTGGAGTGAGCATGTTGACAAGGGTTGGGTGAGCATGTTGACAAGGGTTGGGTGAGTATGTTGACAAGGGTTGGGTGAGCATGTTGACAAGGGTTGAGTGAGCATGTTGACAAGGGTTGGGTGAGCATGTTGACAAGGGTTGAGTGAGCATGTTGACAAGGGTTGGGTGAGCATGTTGACAAGGGTTGGGTGAGCATGTTGACAAGGGTTGGGTGAGCATGTTGACAAGGGTTGGGTGAGCACGTTGACAGCTTCAGAGTGCGTAAAAAGACATTCTGAGTCTGCTGGGTGCATTGACGATATGAAGAATAAATTTACATCTGCATCATGCAGAACATCTGAACTTTTTTCATGTTTGTACGAGCTGGCCATTTCTTGACTAGTTGATTTGGAATACATTTACATTTCCTTGTTTTCAGATTTGGAACAACACATCAGCAATATGAGACAAGGTAACTGAAGACAAGTTTGTTTGCAATTTGAATGGCTTTCTTACATTTTTGTTTCATACCCATTTTGTCTGTTGGCTTTTTAAATATTTGTATCTCTCTTTCACTGTACACACTTGTTCTTATTATTTTATATAGAAGAAAGTTGTGTAGGTTAATAAAAGAGTATGGCTCACATGAAGTATCTTTGCAGTCCAGTTGGCATGCTGTATAAAATGCACAGGAAAAAAATAGAGGGGGGGGGGGGCAATAGTAAAGCTGAAAATCCATATGTCCGGCTGCGGTGCGGTTGCGTTGCGGTGCGGGAAAAATTGCTTCAACGTAAATCTCTTGACATCAATCCATTAGTACGTTGCGGCAGCGGGACAGATCCGGCGAGTTTGCGGTACCGTTGCGGCAAATCAAAAATCGGACACTGGAGCGATTTTTCCGCATGCCGCATGGCTGACGTGCGGCAAAAAAGGGGGAGCGTGGCACTGTTTTTCGCGCCAGAATGTTTTGTTTGTTCTCTCCGTCCATCTGAAGCTCTCTTACAAGATGGAAAAACGCACCATACGATCGTCGCTGTCTCACAATAGGATGTATCCAAAATCGATGACGCCTTTTAGATTTGCTCTTTCTTTTCTTTGCTATCAGCAAGATCAAAAGTACCAGCCTTTCTTCTTTGATCAACCTCGCGAGTTGGGAATGGACAGGTGCCATTTTGCTATGCTGTCTCAAAACAAAAAGGCGGAAAAGTGCCGTTGTCGTACCGTATATATGGATTCAAACATTGCGTTTTCCGGATGCGAAAACGCACATGCCGTGCTGCTGCCGGACCGCAACCGGACATATGGATTTTCAGCTTAAATTTGTTGTTTGTTGTCTCCCCATGGTTCTTCGAACTGTCCCCTGACACCAGCTACTCTTTCTTTTTTTATTTTTTTTCTCTCTCTCTCTTGGTTTTTGGTTTTTTGTTCTCTGTGTTTTGATCTGTATGTTTGCACCGCGTCTCCTTTAACTACAGTTCTCTCCCCTGCAGTGCGGACCATGTCCGAAAATTGCACAAGTTTTTCTAAACACTGTACTCTGTTTCTCACTTTATGGAGACTACTCCTGATGGCCATGTCACACAAGAGGGCAAAAACACTTGAAAACATTGTTTTCAGCTGTTTCGCTGCGAAACAACGTGTTTTGTCGTGTGACATACTTCACAACAATGTTTTCAAAACATGTTTTGATCGTGTTTTCAGTTTTAGAGCCTGCCCTAAAATCCGAAAACATGTTTTGTGTTTCAACCAATGAAAGCCGCCGTGCGGAGTGTCAAGTGACACCTTCCCGTATCCGCTCAGTCAACATGTCCGTAGCGGGACCCTCTCTCTCTCTCTCACCTTAGACGCGCGCTTGCTTGTTTTCACGTGTGTCATGTATTGTTTCGGAAAGCATGTTTCGGGCGTTTTGCCTTTCAAAACATGTTTTAGGAAAACATGTTTTCAGTGTGACATCGCCTTAAGACATGTTTGGCTGTTCCAGTTAAACAACAGTTATTACTTTCTGTGTGCAGTCGAGGTTGGAATCCTTGTCTGCGAAGGAGAGAGTCGGTTCAGCGGAGATGGTGAGAGAGTTCAAGTGCCCTTCAGGAAGACGAACTTCACGGAAACACCTCGCATCATCTTCGGCCTTAAAGACACTAGCATTGACAACTTCAACACTTTCAAACTGAAGGACTTGCATGTCAGCCCAGCTGGTTTTTTGGTGGAGTGCTCCTATGTAGGGGGATGGGCACAGTATAGTGTGAAGTTCAGTTGGGTGGCTGTCGGTAAATAGCAAGGGATAAAACAAAAGACTTGATGAAGAGCAGAAAGCAAGATAACTTTTTTTGTTAGCAGATAAGGATGGTAGCGGGAAATCTTCATGGTGATGGATGCCTTTCTTTTCTGCATGTTTCTGTGGTTATTTCTTTGAAGGATGTAATAACAGGTCAAACATAGTACTTTCTGTGTGAACATTATAAATTAGAAAGGAAGAAAATCGCAGCTAACTATAGAAAATAAAAAGAGGATGCCCAGGAATTTTGTTCAGTGCTTGACTGTTGTCTGTCTGTATAAAATGAAAATCAAGGTTAGATTTTTGTCGGGTTTCATTTTTGTTGTTTTTTGTGGTTGCTGTTTTTGGTGGAGTTTTGTTGTTGTTGTTGGGTTGTTTTGGGTTGTTTTTTTTGCAAGGGGGGGGGGGGGGGGGGGGGTCCCAACTTGTTTTGTTTTTTGGCATATTGTAGACCATTTCCCGTGCAGTTTTAACATCAGATACATGTTCTGTTACTTAGTGTCTTTAGTTTCTAGACATTCACCAGGAATCTCATGTCGTCCAGACTCAAGACACCAAATTAATAATGTAACTCAAAATCTCTTTTTGTAACAGTTTTCCATGCCACAGCCCCAGTTAAATTTGCACTGTGCACTCTTGGCTCCCTTTTTTATGTACATGTATATATTTTTTGTTTGTTTGTGCATTTGCGCCATATATCTTTCGAGCGTCCTGCCAATATTTTATGAAACGTATTGGCACTACCGTCAGTCGTACGCTGTTTTTCATTTTCGAGCGACGACTACATTGCCCTGTCATAGGTTTGTGGCCTGCCCCAGAAAAGCAGTGGGGTTGTACTGTAACTGCCTGATTTCTTCAGTGTAAGAGGCTGGAAAGTTTACAAACAGCTGCAATAACCAGCGCAGCGTCGTTTCATTCGCAAACAGCGTTGGAGCTTCGCAAGCAATTTCCTCCACCTTTCACCGTGCATCTGGTGCCTATAATGGAACAAATTTAGCTCACATACAGTCAGTACAGTACAGTTTCTGCCTTGATTTGTTGGCGGAAGGTGGCTTTTGGTTGAGAGTGACTTTTTTAGGAACTTACGCAGGAGTATCTGTGTGTACTGCACCCAGTGACTGGTTGTGTCCCATGAACTGCTCCCTAGGCAACAGTCTCTCACAGCACCATGCTGAAATTATGGCCATTTCATTGTTATTAATTATAGAGCCAATGCAATAGCCCATTTACATTTTATTTGTTGTTGTTGTTTGTTGTTTTTGGGTTTTTTTTTTTTTTTAGCAAAACATTTATCCTTATTGGGCTTCTGTGTTGGTTGTGTTTGGTAGGTAGAATTGAATATCACTGTTGTTTTTTGTTTGTTTGTTTTTGCCCGGTGAAATATGTCCTCCTCCATTTTCACTGAGCAGTAGTCAATACATACTTTCTTCTGG
Source organism: Batillaria attramentaria (assembly GCA_018292915.2). Taxonomy (NCBI): domain Eukaryota; kingdom Metazoa; phylum Mollusca; class Gastropoda; family Batillariidae; genus Batillaria; species Batillaria attramentaria. The sequence goes on from JACVVK020000168.1 coordinate 628,176, forward strand.
TTGTATGACATTGCTGTACAATTTGGTTCATACAGGAACTGAGTCCGACTCGTACAATGTATTGTGTTCAGAGAAGACTTTGAGAAGAGCAACAAACCTATATAATGTTTTTGCCTCTTTTTTTTTTCTTTCTTTCTTTTTGATGTTGGCACAACTTTTGTTAAACATAATTGTAGACCATTTCCCATGCACAGTGTTAACACCAGATACATGTTTTCTTACCTAGTGTCATTAGCTTAGTGTCTAGAAGTTTGCCAGGGTCAAGCAGCCGTTACAGCCGAATGGTAGACTCTAAATGCTCGGGCTGCGAGTTCGAATCTGGGCCCATCCAAATATTTGTACTGGCCTTTTTCTCGTTGCCCCATCTTTGATATTACCCTTACATGGCAGAAAAGGACGTTAAACTCTCAAACACCCATCCACTCACCCTTCATCAGGGACCCCATGTCATTCGGGCCCAAGTTACCAGATAAGGTAACCAAAGTTATGGCCAGTTTCCTTTTTTTTTTTTTTTTTTTAATACCTTTTTTGTGATTTTATTTTGTGAATGCTGTTGCAATTGGCATAATTGTAGAGGTATTTTAATGTTGTGTGCTTGCGCAAATGCTGCGACAATAATTACAGCGAAAAGCTGGTCTGCATTTTATATATAGGAAGTATATATTGACTGTAGTAATGTGCCTTTTAAGAAACTGACAGGGAAGAGCTTTCCTTTTTTTCTTCTTTCTTTTTTTCAAGTCACAAAATAAATGAGTGAAATTCATTTGTCATCTTTGTTGAAAAGACGGGGCGTTTGATGAGGAAAACCTCTCTATTTCACACACACACACACATACACATGCACTCACACATATCTGCGCACACTCAATCATAGTTATGCATACGTCAACAGCCAGTCAAAATCAATTAAGGTCATTTATTTGGATACTCCTGGCAGTGAATATACATGCAACTTTTTTTTTTTTTTTTTTTTTTGCTTGTCCACATAACAGCTACCATTCAGTTCTGCGTAATTAACACTAGTCTAGGCACTTTCATCTTTCTTTTTTTTTCAGTATACCAGTCAGTTAATTGTCATCCTTCTGTTTATTATCTGTGTACCATGCCTTCTCTTTTATCATCATTAGTGACATACATCTCATCGTCAAATAGAGTGCATGGCTATTGCTTCCATTTTTGCTTGTACCGGATATACATGTTCTAATTGTCAAAGCCTTGTCTCCCGTCAGTACCAAAATCAGTGACAAAATCTTATCTGTTGACATTGCCTGTGTCTTCGCCCCAGCCATCTATTCATCGTCATCAAAATCAGCATCCGTTTCATCAAGGCCTCACTTCTTTCTGTCATCGACAATGTCTTTATCTCAGTCGTCAAGTCCTCGTTTCCATGCGTCATCATCAAAATCGCCATCCCACGCACGGACGCTTCGTTTCTCACTGTCTGTGTCATCATCAACATCGCCATTTTCTTCATGGATGTTTCGCTTCTGTTTGTCGTCAAGATTATCATCGGCTAGAAATGCGCCCAAAACATCGCGCTTTGGAGCGGCAAAGCACGGAGACGACCTCTTTCCACTGAGGTAGTCCTGACAAACTGTGTAGTTCCCGGTGTCCAGAACACAAGCGATGTAGGACGTGTAGCATTTCGTCAGTTGTCGTTTCCTTGGGTTGTCTGACGCTCGCCGCTTACCTCCTGCTGGTCAGAGAAAGGTATTCAAATCAGTGAGGCAGGTTAGAGTGTAAGGGTATTTAAATGAGGCTGGTTAGGGAGCTGGGCCCTTATGTAAAACTCGAGGTTAATTTAACCCATGGCTTCGGGCCTAACCCATACTTGGACAAAAGAAACCCCAAAACAAAATGAAATTATAAAAAAAAGGAGTCGAACAAAGAAAGACAAAAATCCTTCTGTAACGGCATAGACACCTTGCTGGAATGGACCCGCTTCCTGAAAAAACAAAACAAAACAACCCTAGAGCTAGTTTAGTTCAAGGTTAGACCCTAACCCGGAGCTAAACTCCCTAACTCCGACTTTTACATGGTCCTGGTGTATTCAAATGAGACTGGTTAGGGAGCTGATGTATTCAAATGAGGCAGGTTAAAATGTAAGTGTATTTAGGTGAGACTGGTTTGGAAGTAGGTGTATTCAAATGAGGCAGCTGGTGTATTCAAATCAGTGGTCAGGGAGTGTTTTCAAATGAGGCAGGTTATGGAATAAGAGGACTTTTTTTTTATAAATAGATCACCGATGTTTTCTTTGACTTTTTAATTCTTAACAGTGCATTTGGTCCCAGTTTGAGAGAACAGATGAGAAGAGTGTGTTGTGTCACAGTTGAAATATGTCCGATTTGACCTAATTTTGGCCTATTTTAACCCAGCCTTAGACATGAAGGCGAGAATGAGGGACCAATTTCAATGTGTGGGATTGGCGAAGATGCCGCATCAGTCAGTAGACTGAGAAAATTATACTTTTGAGGATTTTTAAACGTGTATTTATTCATTTATTTTCTCTATCTGTCATTAGACATGTCTTGCTTTTGGGAAACAACTGTCTGTTCCGTTCTAATTAAAAAAAATAAAAAAAAGTAGGAAGAGTTGCCGCCCTCACATTCATAGAATTCAGTACCAATGTAAGATACCTTCAGGCATGGCCCCAGCAGGACACGGTAACGATCTCTTGCCATTGAGGTAATCCTGACAAGCCGCGTAGTCCCCAGTGTCCAGGATACAAGCGATGTAAGACGGGTAGCATTTCGTCAGCTGCCGCCTGCCAAGCGTTGGTTGGCTAGCGGGGGCTGAAGAAGAAGACAATGATGTCTCGATATTATTCGTGTATATTATCACCTCACAGATGTGGGGGTGAAGTTAGACACTGTACTTGCGAGGTTTTTCTCAGCTGAAAAAAATTTGAATAGGTTCTGCTGGAGTGTTCAGGTATCCGTACTTGTCCAGAGCCCAAGCCCGACCGATAACTGTATGCTCCTGCAACGACGACCAAGTCGGGCTAACCGAGACCGAGCCGAGCTAAGCGATACCTAAGAAGGAAAAAAAACACCAAAAATACTCGGTGACAAGGAAAGTGGACAGTTGCGAACAACTTTGAGGTCCCCGTGTTATTTCACAGCGTGCACCGGCAGAAGCGGTGAAAACTGTCGCATTCACCAGCACAGTGCATTCTCAGACTGTTTCGAGATTATTGCCTGCATGAGACATTGAGTAGTCTTCTTTGCCGCAACAAGCACGCATTTTTCGTGGCAGAGCACAAAGCTGCCGCGAAAAATGCCTGCATGCTGCGGGTCTGTGTATGCACGGGGGCCGACAACTCATGTTGGCAGTAATCTCGAAACAGGCTGAGAATGTACTGTGCTGGTGGATGCGACAGTTTTCACGCTTCTGTGCACACCGTGAAACTATGATACTGTGATAACATAGGGACCCCAAAGTTGTTCTCAACTCTGAACTGTCCACTTTCCTTGTCACGGCCGAGTATTTTTGTTTTTTCCTCACTAGTTCCGATTTTTGCAAATTTGCTTAATGAACTTCAGAGAGACAGAGACTTACTTAAAGGCTTACCAGTTCTAACAACGGCGACTGTGCCAAAAATCAGAAGAACGGCAAACGTCATGTCCATATTCCCCGTATTTCTTCCCAGAGGTCAGATTCTGCCGGGCACGCAAAAATGCCTTAGTTTGAACACATTAGTCTTCTCTTATATAAATGCACGGGGTACCAAACGCGTGCGCGGACGCTCACTCACTCACACACACGCGCGCGCGCGCGCGCGCGCGCACACACACACACACACACACACACACAAAGGCCGCGCACACGCACGCGCACACACACACACACACACACACACACACACACACACACACACACACACCTTCTACAAGCACAGGCTTCATTTATCAGCTTTTAATAAAGAAGATACTGATCATCAGCACGTGGTGTGAATATATGGCGAATGTCTGTTCTAGCGAAGGGAGGATTCTTCACTTGAACAATTTGCGGTTTTGTTTTCTATTCATCATTAATAACGACTCGTCTGACTGTTATCGTATATCTCTTAGTGAAGCGTGACATACTGTAAAAGTCGAGGTTAGGGATTTTAGCAGTCAGGGTTAAAGTCTAACTAAACTAGCTCTAGGGTTAAATTTTTGTTGTTTTTATTTTAATCAGGAAGCGGGGCCATTCCATCATGGTGCCTAAGCCATTATAGAAGATTTTTTTTCTTCCTTTCTTCGCTTCCTTTTTCTATTTAATTTTGTTTTTGGGGTTTCTTTTGTCCTAGTCTTGGTTAGGCCCGTAGCCGTGGGTTAAATTAA
>JACVVK020000168.1:637500-647500 GCA_018292915.2 Batillaria attramentaria
TTGTCGTCGCATAATATTTTTTTGTTCTGATGTTCTCCGTTTTAATATCAACTTGGTGACAAATGAGTCATAGAAATTGGAGTAACGCAAATCTCTCCCCCTCCCCTCCCTTCCCCTACCCCCCCCCCCCCCCCCCCTCCCCGCTCCAGTCCGACCCTGCTACACATTACGGGCAGGTCTTATGCACTACACGGTAGCTGAGCTATCTTTTCTTCCAGTATTTTTGTTTTAACTCCATTTTTTCCCCAAATCTTGCGCAACTACTTCTTCTTCTTGTCGTTCGCCATTTACACCGTCAGGCCGGATAATGAGATAAATGATGTCTTTTTTTTTCTTTTTTCTTTTTTTCCATCTCGTCTCTGTTTCCATAGAGCTTGGATTGTAGTGGGGTTTCTGCTGGCCATACTTCATGTCTCAGCTGTTGAAATAGCTGGCACTGTTGTAGAACATGCTCTGTGGTTTGGTCGTCTTCGCCACAGGATGTCTCTGTATTATATGGTTTATTTGACAGACGGACCGGGTTGGGGGTGGGGGTGGGGGTGGGGGGGGAGGGGCTGTAATATAACCGCCACCCGTCAAACCCTGAAGTATCACTGACAATGTTATTTCAACCACTGTCTCCATCACAGAGTAAAAAGCAAAAAGACATTCACTACTGCACAGTAAACAAAAGTTGTTGTTTTTTTAAGTTAAAAAAAGCGGGTGGAGGGGTTAGTTAGTTAGTTAGTTAGTTAGTTAGTTAGTTAGTTAGTTAGTTAGTTAGTTAGTTAGTTAGTTAGTTAGTTAGTTAGTTAGTTAGTTAGGGCTTTACGCCGCGCAACGGGTGGAGGGGGTGGGGTGGGGTGGGGGAGAGGAGGGCTATAGGCGACTTCACAAATAGACCGTTCAACATGCTCGTACGTCATGGCTCAAGCTCACGGGTGTGACGTGGTGGTTTGAAGGTCACGTGTCGGGTGAGACAGCGATTTACGATGAGAAAGTATCTACGGTTAGCGAAAGCTGACAAAATCTACAGAAACATCCACTCAAAAAAAAACAACAACCTTGTTCTGTAGATTTTGTTCCTGCAGAAAAAGCACTTTTGCACTTTGGGGGGTGGGGGGGGGGAATGATTTTCTGAAGAAAAATAGAATAACTTGAAAAGGAAATGTCAAATAGATTTTTTTTTCTGCAGAAACCTACATTTTCTGCAGAAACCTACATTTTCTGCAGAAACCCGACTTGTAGTTGAAGTAGTAGTAGTAGTCGTACTAGTGGTAGTATCTTGTTTTTCTCTTTCGTAACATTCTGAAATAGGTAAACAGTCGATACTCATATTGCAGAGAGAGAGAGAGAGAGAGAGAGAGAGAGAGAGAGAGAGAGAGAGAGAATCAAGAAAGAATCAAGAAAACTTTATTTTCCAACGGTAGAGGTATTAACGTGAAACAGTCAATTTTCACACCTGTCGTTTCTATTTCTACTAGTGTCTATCTAAACAGAAAAATACACACACATACACATATGTAATGCAACAGGAAAAAAGCAAAATAGCAATAAAACCATAGGAAATGAAACTACACTCTAATAAGACAGAAACATTTAAGAAGCGTGATGAACAAACCAATTATGTCAAAACATCATAGTGTAGGAATGGGCGAGAATAACCTGTGAGAAGATTAAACATCGTGTGACATGAGATATTTGAATAAAAGCTGTTTGAAATTTGTGTTAGAGCATGCATGTTTAACATGGGCTGGAAGTCTGTTCCATAATGCCGCTCCAGAAAATGAAAGACTGCTTTTGAAAATGTCAATTCGCGGCTTTGGAATGATACACAGATTGTTTGAACTGCCATATCGGGAGGCTGAGCGGTGGCAACAGTCGGATAAATAGTTAGGAGCCTTTCTGGTCCATAGCTTATACATGAAAATTCCTTTGTTGTATAGCAGGTGTTTTGACAGGGGAAGAAGCTGCAGCTGGTTTAGCTTTTCATCAGCTGTAAGATGAGGATTTGGTAAAAGTAGCTTTGCTGCACGTCTATGAAGGGAGTTAAGCCCCTTTAAGTGAATGTGGCTGCAACCATCCCACACCGTTGACGCATAGAGAGAGAGAGAGAGAGAGAGAGAGAGAGAGAGAGAATGATGATGATGATGATGATGATGATGAAACGTTTTAAATCAGATAGAGCATTTGGGCATTGCTTTAAGATCAGGTATAGGGACAATTATTTTAGCAAAATACTGTGGTCCACCAAGTCAAAGGCTTTCTTCAGGTCAAGAATGACTGCAGCAGTAAGCTGGGATTTGTTGATACATGTAGCAGATATCCATGTGTCGACGATGCGGAAAAGTGCGGTGTGGCATGAGTGTTAGGGGCGGAAACCCGATTGAAGCGGATTTAAAAGCTGATTTTTTTTTTCCTAGGAAAATGAGCATGTGGTTATGGATATATCTTTCCAGTCGTTTGGACAGGACTGATAAAACTGAAATCGGACGATAGTCGCTCAGATTATGGAGATCTTTACTTTTCGGAATAGGCACTGCTATGGCTTTCTTGAGTTCATCCGGAAATATACTGTGCTGCATTGACAGATTACAAATATACATGAGTGATTCCATAATGTAGGGTAATGACAATGATGTTACTGTTTCTCCATTTAGGACCAAACGCCTTGTTCTTTATAGCAGAGACAGATTGCCCAACTTCATTGAGGGTCATGAGTGGAACAGAGAAAGAACTTTCTCTTGCAAACTGACAGTGACTGAAGGTGGGTGGGTGGGATCTTTAGGGGTTTAACGTCTTTTTCCACCACATACGAGTGAAATCAAAGACGGGGCAACGATTAAAAAGCCAGCACAAATATTTGGCCCCAGCCGGGATGCGAACTCACGACTGACCCGAGCATTAGAAGTCCAACGGGGAAGTAACGTCATATTCCACCACGTAAGGGTGATATCAAAGAAAAAGGCCAGCACAATACTTGGCCCGAGCCCGGATTCGAACTCACGACCCGAGCATTGTTAAGTCCAAGTTTCTATCCTTCGGCTATCCCGGCTCCCCCTGGACTATGGAATCAGCAATGTTTCAAAAATGATTATCAAAATCACTTGGTGAGAGTTCAAATGGAATGAAGGTACCCTTTATTTTTAAGTTGTTTCTCTATGGAGAAACAACTTTATGAGACAGGGCAGATTTTGCTACGCGCAGCAGCAAGTTTCAGTGATACAAAACAAGACTGTGACGTTTCTCCAAACAATACTTACTTTCACGCACACAGTGACGTAACGAAATCTGCGTCATAGACACCTTACGTGCACACTTTGCTGCTGCGTTCTTTTTGGCGGGAATGACGTGTGTGTGTGTGTGTGTGTGTGTGTGTGTGTGTGTGTGTGTGTGTGTGTGTGTGTGTGTGTGTGTGGACGGATGTAATGATGGCTATCTCCTAAACCACCTCGATGGAGGCCTTTTTACTTTGAGATAAAATGGGAAATCACTTTCTCCAGAGCTACCTTTCACGATTTTTAGCCTGCCGCATTTTCAGAAGAGTTATCGCCAATTTTAAAAAATCGGTCATGTTACGAATTTTTTCGAAAAAGTTGTTCAAATTCCTTCATTTTCTAGACTTTGGAAGTTCACCCAATCACACTGCCTTGATTCGTGCTACAGCTCTGTAGCTCTGACTGGTTTTGTGTAAAAAAAAATATTTCCGAGGTAGGGGTGGTTTGCACATAAGATCAAATATCTTTGAAAAGACTACTGCAAATTACTTATCATCCCGGCGTTTTTGTCTAGTGTGACAACTGCACATATGACAGGAACTACTGCACTATTATATCTTTAGCATTTAGAATAACTGAACTTTTAGATAAACATAACTTTTTCAAGTTTCTGCGAGAAGCACCGGTCAAAAGAGTTCCAAATTTTCGATTTCATAAGTACAATCCAAGGTATTCTAGTCCATGTTTCACCAGCCCTCTAGATCTTCCAGATTTTATGTAAAAATTAGTTCAGCCAGGGAAGTCACAAAAGCAACAGGGAAATCACAAGACATGCACAAGCATCATCTGTCATACCACCAGTGTGAAGCTGACGTCAAACGCTTAGTTCACAGACAAAATAAGCAAGTATCGTCACTGCCTCCGACATTTCACCAGCCCTCTAGATCTTCCAGATTTCATGTGAAAAATAATTCAATCGGGGAAGCCACAAAGCCAACAGGGAAATCACAAGACATAAACAAGCTTCCTCAGACGATGGCAGTGCTAGAGGCTGACGTGAAAATGTTTTGTTCGCGGAATTGACGTCATCTCTCTGTCTGTGTATGACGACCTGCCTGAGGCTGACGTCAAATGTTTAGTTCACGGAACTGACCTCTCTCTCTCTCTCTCTCTGGGGAGCCAGGGTGGCCGAATGGTAGAGCGTTGGACTTTCAATGCTCGGGTCGAGAGTTCAAGTCAGTCGAATCCCGGCTGGGGCCAAATGTTTGTGCTGGCCTTTCTCTCGTTGCCCCGTCTTAGAAAGCACCCTTACGTGGTGGAAAAGGACGTTAAACTCCTAAACACCCACCCACCCACTCTCTCTCTCTCTCTGTCTGTCTCTCTCTCTCTCTCCCCACCCGGCCCCACCCCCAGTCACGTGACTAATCGGTCGAGGTCGTAGAGGATCTAGTGTCATTGGTAGAACTTGGAGAGGGGAGAACCGGCAACAATAACAACAAAACAGACAAAATAAAATGAAGTTTGGAGAAACAACTTTGTAGGACGGGGCCGTTCCTCCTTGTTTTTTGTCCAGGCTAAACATGTTGACGGCTTTAAAAATAATTATTATGACTGTCCTTTCGGCAGAGAGAGAGAGAGAGAGAAAGAGAGAGAGAGAGAGAGAGAGAGAGAATAATTGAAATTTAAATAACTTTATTTGAAAAAGGTGGCAGTTTTGGTCTTGTGACCAATTTTCAAACTCGCCGTTAAAAAAAAAAAGAAATAAAGTCTCTCTCTCTACTTCTACGTTTAAGCGTGCACTCAAACAGTACCTGATGGATCGCACGTAACGTACGTTACGCGGCAACCTGTTATTTTGATTTTCTTATTAACATCATTTCAGTATTATAATTATCAGTGATTTGTGTTTACAAAGGTCGCACGTGTGTGTGAATGCATTTTGACCTGATGGACGATGAACTTTTATTTTCTCTCTCTCTCTCTCTCTCTCTTATATTTTGCTCCTTTTTTCCTTAGTAGATAGTCTTTGTAGTATTAGCAACGGCAAGTTTGCAAACTGGCGAATTTCTGTCAAACCTTTTACCGTTGATAAATAAAGTTTCATCATCATCATCATCATCATCATCATCTCTCTCTCTCTCTCTCTCTCTCCTTACACACACACACACACACACACACACACACACACACACACACACACACACACACACACACACACACACACACACACACATATCACCGCATGCATGAACTAATATTATATAGTATTTCTCAGAGAGAGAAAGACAGACAGACAGACAGATAGACAGACAGACAGACAGACAGACAGACAGACAGACGAAACACAAGAAAGCTCGCCAGACTTGTCAGCACGAGTGTATTATTTTTATTATCCTGCACATCGCAAACTTCGACAAGAACATTTTGCGACACACTGCACACGAAGCTTGTTTTTCTGTGACGTCAATCAAGAAAATTAACATAGCTGAGGATTGCGGACAGCAGCCCTCGCAGGCGCGTAGTGGTCATTCTGTCTCTGCAAAAGTGAAATGTGAAGACAGTTTACGGATCATCATCATCATCATCATCATCATTTTCTTTAGGTGTTTTTCTTCTTCCTCTTTTTGTTATCCAAAGAATTTTAGGGGAAAGGAGAGGGGGGGCACAGTATCTTTTGCCCCCCCCCCCCCCCCCCCCACCTTGCCCCCCCCCCCATCCCCACACGCCACGGTTCCGCAGCGTATATACGTGTACTGCTATTCCTTCTATTACTACTACTGGTAATCGGGGGCTACTACTACTACTACTGGCTACTCCTACCACCACTACTACTACTGGTAATCAGAGGCTACCACTGCTACTACTACTACTGGTAATCAGGGGTTACTATTACCACTACTACTATTACTACTACTACTACTGGTAATCAAGGGCTACTACTACTACAACTGGCTGCTCCTACCACCATTACTGCTACTGGTAATCAGGGGTTACTGTTACCACTACTACTGGTAATCAGAGGCTACTACTACTGGCAATCAGGGTCTAGGCTACTACTACTACTACTACTGGTAATCAGGGGCTACTACTACTACTACTACTGGTCATCAGGGGCTACTACTACTACTACTACTACTGGTCATCAGGGGCTACTACTACTACTACTACTGGTCATCAGGGGCTACTACTACTACTACTACTGGTCATCAGGGGCTGCTACTACTGGCAATCAGGGTCTAGGCTACTACGACTACTACTACTGGTCATCAGGGGCTACTACTACTACTACTACTGGTCATCAGGGGCTGCTACTACTACTACTACTGGTCATCAGGGGCTACTACTACTACTACTACTACTGGTCATCAGGGGCTACTACTACTACTATTACTACTGGTCATCAGGGGCTGCTACTACTACTACTACTACTACTACTGGTCATCAGGGGCTACTACTACTACTACTACTACTACTGGTCATCAGGGGCTACTACTACTACTACTACTACTGGTCATCAGGGGCTACTACTACTACTACTACTACTGGTCATCAGGGGCTACTACTACTACTACTACTACTGGTCATCAGGGGCTACTACTACTACTACTACTGGTCATCAGGGGCTACTACTACTACTACTACTGGTCATCAGGGGCTACTACTACTACTACTACTGGTCATCAGGGGCTACTACTACTACTACTACTGGTCATCAGGGGCTACTACTACTACTACTACTACTACTGGTCATCAGGGGCTACTACTACTACTACTACTACTGGTCATCAGGGGCTACTACTACTACTACTACTACTACTGGTCATCAGGGGCTACTACTACTACTACTACTGGTCATCAGGGGCTACTACTACTACTACTACTACTGGTCATCAGGGGCTACTACTACTACTACTACTACTGGTAACCAGGGGCATGAGCAGAGAGAGAGACAGAGAGAGGTACGTTACGTGCTTAATCAGGATCCTCTTCTCCATTCACGCAGAAATGCGTTTCCTGTCGTTGTCCCAGTCATCGTCCCAGTCATCGTCCCAGTCGGCACCGTCATCAAAACGCCCAGGGCTGCGTTTCTTGTCCCAGTCACCGTCCCTTCCGAGGCTACGTTTGCTATCGCCATCATCGTCACCATCATCATCATCGTCATCAAACCGTCCAGGGCTGCGCTTCCTGTCCAATTCATCGTCCCATCCGAGGCTACGTTTGCTATCGCCATCATCGTCACCATCATCATCATCGTCATCAAACCGTCCAGGGCTGCGCTTCCTGTCCAATTCATCGTCCCATCCGAGGCTACGTTTGCTATCGCCATCATCGTCACCATCATCATCATCGTCATCAAACCGTCCAGGGCTGCGCTTCCTGTCCAATTCATCGTCCCATCCGAGGCTACGTTTGCTATCGCCATCATCGTCACCATCATCATCATCGTCATCAAACCGTCCAGGGCTGCGCTTCCTGTCCCAGTCATCGTCCCATTCTAGACTACGTTTGCTATCGCCATCATCGTCCCAATCGTCATCATCATCATCGTCATCATCAAACCGTCCAGGGCTGCGTTTCCTGTTGTCGCCCCAGTCATCGTCCCAGTCGTCAAAACGCCCAGGGCTGCGTTTCCTGTCCCAGTCACCTTCTTTTCCTAGGCTACGTTTACTATCGCCATCATCGTCCCAGTCGTCATCATCATCATCATCATCATCAAAACGTCCAGGGCTGCGTTTCCTGTCCCAGTCACCTTCTTTTCCTAGGCTACGTTTACTATCGCCATCATCGTCCCAGTCGTCATCATCATCATCATCATCAAAACGTCCAGGGCTGCGTTTCCTGTCCCTGTCATCGTCCCATTCTAGGCTACGTTTGCTGTCGCCATCATCGTCACCATCATCGTCATCAAATTGCCCGGGACTGCGTTTCCAGTCATCGCCCCATTCTGAGCTGCGTTTTCTCTCATCTTCCAATTCAGCAAGCTTCCTGGATTTGTCTGTGAGAGCAACAAAACATAAACAACAAATTTGCTCGGTTCTCATAGACTCCATGAATTAACTGTCTAACCCACAACAATTGTCTAACGTTGTGGAAAACCTTATCATCGAATTAACCCCTTGATTCACTTGCGTCAAGGTCTAACAGACGTACACATCGAGGACTCGCGTTAGGTTACCTGCCACTAATTGCATCCGAGGCACGTCGTAACAATTCCGATAAATATAGTACAGAATTTTCACCCCTTTTTTGAATGTGTGTGCAGAGTAAAACAAATGGCAATTTGGAGCTGTTTGTTGGCTTTATAAATGAGTTTTATGCCAGATAATAAGGAAAACAGTGCAAAATATAAGCCTGGCATGCGGACTATTTGCATTCATGCGCAGCTGGCACAAGAGTTAGCAGACACCGGCCCCCCGGAGTGTAGTGGTTAGCACTTCGGACCATGGACCGGGAGACCCGGGTTCGAGTCCCAGCCGAGGCAAGCGGGATTTTTTCTACCGCAGATGCCGTAGTTCCCGGGCCTGGTTAATGCCGGGATATTTATGACAGGAAGCGAGGAATGCGGCCCTGTCCCGCAGTCCCAAACCATACGGACCTCCACAGCATCATCTTACCATCATCCTCATCTCCATCATCATGCATAATTTTAAAAAAATTGTCCCAGCTTCCGAGCCCTCCGTGGATTCTACCCATTACCTGGGAGGAACACCACTGGAGCTGGCAAAGTGTTGGGGCAGAAAAAAAAAGAGACACAAGAATGAGGAGGTATTTGGTCGCTGCTAGCATTGCAAAAACTCTGAATTTTGGACTTTGTTTAAATTTACCCTACACATGAGGCTGCTGGATTTTTGTGATTTTTGGGGTGAAGTTTAAAAGATTTCTGTCATGCGCAGCGCTATGTTTGATTTGGAATATGACAGCGTTTTCTTTGAAATCGGTGTCTGTAATGCGTAGCCTTAAGCGTAATATTTCCTCTTTAGGTTTGCTTTGCAGCGAAGGGGCTGGCTGGCTGGTCTGTTAACAGGAGCATTTACGGCCGTATTGAAAGCCACATTTCTCTAATATATAAGAAACCGAAGTTTAGCAAACGGTCCCCATGTCCAGATGGCGACACTAACAGTGTGTGTGTTTTTCCCCCACTTACCAACTTTCAATGCTCGGGTCGTGAGTTCGAATCCCGGCTGGGGCCAAATATTTGTGCTGGCCTTTTTTTTTTTCCTGTTTTTAGGACATATACATATACATGGACAACAGACCTACGTAGATGGACATATCATGTTATTCTAAAGAATATCATGTAGAACAAACATATACAACAAATAAGACACAGACACAGACACAGACACACACACACACACACACACACACACACACACACACACACACACACACACACACACACACACACACACTGATCCAAATAGCAATCCAAATAGTGACAACAACAATAACAGTGTAAAAAAGGGATAATTTAAAATATAAAAAAGAAAAAAAAAAAAAAAAAAACCCAACTCACTCACAATATACACAAACAAACCACCTGAGTAATACAGTGTATGGCAGTACATCACAGACAGTCATGATACTCGTCAAGGGAAGCTGACCTTTTCTCGTTGCCCCGTCTTTGATATCACCCATACGTGGTGAAAAAGGACGTTAAACTACCAACCCCCCCCCCCCCCACACACACACACACACTTACCGTGGTCCTCCAGAGGAGCCGACAGACAGGCCTGAAGAAGAAAGACCAGCGGAAGAACCAGTCTGCAGCTGAGCATGTTTTCCCTTTGTCGTGTACCAAA
>JACVVK020000168.1:652500-660000 GCA_018292915.2 Batillaria attramentaria
TGATTGGTTCCTAGCTTGCTTGCGTCCTTGCTAGGCTCGTCGGACGATTGGTTCACGGATTACGTAGGCCGGTCTGTAAACTGTACGTACGTAACAAGAAGCATCCAGGTCACGGAAGACAGTCACCCGAGATCGGAAGGTCGAATTCTGTACAGGCTATTTCCAGTGCCCCCGTCTTTGAAATCTGCACCCTCGCGGTAGACAGGAGTAACTGACTCATCCTGTTCATATAAATCTCTAGCAAGATCGTGGAGGGAGGGGGGGGGGGGGTAAACAAAATAGACGACATTTTCCCGTTTCTATGCCGCTGAAGATTGCTCTCATTTAAAACCGTTATTTGAAAACATATAAGCATAATTGTACATGCACATCTTTAGATTGTAGTAACGTATTGTTACACATCGGTTTCTCAGTGGTTGATAAACAGCCCCTTTCAGTCCTTTTAAACGACAACTGAAAATCCAAAGCATTTCGGGAAAAAAAAAAACACCAAAAACATGGTGCTGTCCCCTGGGATCCCGTTGACTGAGGGTGCTATTATTTGGAGAGGCATAGCACCCGAAAAAACGCCCGCCCGTTTTGATTAATCCCCGTTCTATCGCATGGCGATTGTAAACATCAGCAGTTCAGTTCGTGTTACTTGATGACCAAATCAAAATGAACCGGGAGTAACCGTCCTTGAAGATGCACTTGAACAACTCACTCCAGGACGTCACACGAAGGGTACCCCCTGAGCTTTTTGTACACAACACACAGCTCAGTGACCAATTCATTCCGAAAATCCAAACAGCAAATGTTTGAGGTGCAAAGAACAGTCAAGTCAAAGTCCGTCTCACTAGCTGGGTCATCTCATTGTCTATCCCTTGTCCGCACAACCTTGTTCATAATGCTTGTGGCTTGCGCGGCGTTAAGCCCTAAACTCACTCACTCACCCACCCTTGTTCGTACTGCTTGGTCATGTCTCGTGTTGCTAAGCCTGGTGCAAATCAAATTGACTGCTGGTCGATGGTACGGGATTATGGCAGTCACAGGATGTGTGTACTCGATTGTTCCCCGCCACAGAAGCGGGTATCAGCAAAACTCGTGGTATACAGTTTCCAAGGTCTGTAGTAGTATCTGTAGCTACTCAAATTCAAGCCGCGTCTGTCAGTTTTGTAAGTGATGGCGATTTTAACCTTTTTAGGACTTACAGAGCATTCATCTCAGTTCCTACCAGATACGTTTGGTCCGGCGGTCGG
Source organism: Batillaria attramentaria (assembly GCA_018292915.2). NCBI lineage: Eukaryota > Metazoa > Mollusca > Gastropoda > Batillariidae > Batillaria > Batillaria attramentaria. Next base: position 653,739 of record JACVVK020000168.1, read on the forward strand.
TAGTCTAGTGGTTAAGACTTAGACACCAATGCGAGAGGTCAGGTTCGTTCTTTCTCATATGTGGCACCGTTCATTCGGGCTGAATGTCGGAGCTGCGGGTACTCCGGCTTCCTCTCCCTCTGCTTTGGAAATGATCAGCCCATAAAAATTAAAAAAAATAAATGCTCTTCTAAACTTCCGAAACTTAAATTGCTGAGCTGACCCTTCGCACCACGTGATTGTAATGTGTTCATGTCCAGTGTGTGAGAGAAAGAGTGTGATTCGCGTAAGCGTGCGTGTTGGGTTTAGCTCGCGGCGCTTTGAACCCGAATTTGGGATAAAGCGCCTATACTGATGCCCTTATTATTATTATTAGTAGTAGTATTAAGTTTGGGGCTGTGCAAGGGACCTCAATTAAAAAAAAGATAATTAACTCATGCCTGCATGGATTTAAATTTGAGTTAGCGGTAGCGTAGCACTTTGATTATACTCGAGTTTGTTGCAGTGAGAGCCGTCAAGAACCATAATCTCACCTGATATTTCCCATACATGGAAAAAGAGTCAGACACTCGTGCGCCGCGGTACGAAATGTGTTAAAGGGATAGAGGGATAAATATCACAGTGTTTTTTGTTTGGTTTGGGGTTTTATTTTTTGGAAGGGGGGGGGGGGGGTTACATCCAAGCAACCAGGAGTCCTTTTGCTGACTCAGCACTTCACATCGGTCACCTTGACTGCCTGAATTTGCATGTAAGAATGCAAATTAACACATTTCCTACCAAGTAAGTATGGGGTTGCGCACCACTAACTAAATAACAGTCGTATTCAATTGTCAGCAAAAAATTTAATTTGGCTTCGTGGGGTTGTTGCACTTTGATTATACTCGTGTCTGCTGGAATAAGAGCCGTTACGGAACCGTAAATCTTGCCTGTTTGTTTCGCATACAGGACCAGCGCCACAAAAGCGTGAGCGGTGGTCTAAGAGGTAGCGCGTCGGATTTAGCCGCTGCGCTACTGAACGGCCGTCACCAATGTCATGGCGATGAAGACGTGGGTTCGAGCCCAGGTCGAGCTTCTGATATGTGATACCGTTGTTTTTTTTTCTGGCTGCCGGGCTGCTCATCGGGGGTTTCTCTCCGGGTTATACGGCTCTCCTCCCCCATCAAAATTGTAAAAAAAAATATAGGATAGGTATTGGGTGGCGGTGCACTGCGGCGACGCGCTTTCCCCGGGGGAAGCAGCCCGAATTTCCCGAAAGGGATAATAAAGTTTTTTTGTTTTTTTTTAAAGGGTCAATAACGTGGGATTGTATTCGTGCGCGGTATGAAGTGTGTTAATCCGCTGTGGTGTATTGTTATTCTAGTCCACTAAGAAAGCGATCCCTGCCTTGCGAGATAGCGTCTCTCTATAAAAGCTGATTTGTTCTGGGCCGGGGGGAACAGTTTATCGCGTCGGATCTGGTACCCTTCATCTCTGTGAAAGGTATTTTCCTAGATCTATTCTTCAGTTTCAAGCTTTACCTGCAACCGGCGAAGTCATCAACGCTAACGTTAATAATATGTTAAACGTGCTAATTCCAAACTAGACAAACTTATGTTTTTGAACAGTTTATCTTAATAATTAGTACAGCTCTTTGTGCGGTATAATTTTGTTTACCGTTTGCGCGAACGATCGAACATTCAAATTCTGCGACTGTTGTTACGCTACTGGAGCGCTCAGTACGGTCGCCGCGTCATCGAATACGCTTCTGTTAGCTCAGTGCCGGCATTACAGACGCTGTCACTGTCCAGGTGTCTAAGTGGTGTGATGACAGATACCACGAAAAACAGCTCAGAACGATCTGATGGTAGCATTAGCTCCTTTCATTAATACCATGGGTTTTGTTTGTTTGTTTGTTTTTTAACCTCAGTTGTAGGCCCGCTTCAAGCCACAAAAAAATTAAATGTTTCTTGATTCTGTTTTTTTAAATTGTAACTTTCCTTTTTTCTTCTTCTTCTTCTTCTTTTTTTTTTCTTTTTAACTTGGCTGAGCGTACCGTCGTCATTGGTTCTGAATACAACACTACAATTTGTCTACGGCTGATGGACTTGTGACAAAAGAGCAAAAAAAAAAAACAAAAAAAACTCCCTTCACCCCGCCCGCAAAAAACAAAACAAAAAACGCAACAAAAACAAAGCCCCCCCCCCCCCCCCACCACCACCACCAGATTTAAAGTTTTCTTAACTGAATTTGTTGATTGAAAATGGTTTCTAGGGGACATTAACACCATGTTGACAGTTCGTCAGTAACTCTAAAATTCTAATTTCTAATTTGTCTTCAAAACTTCCAGCGTTCCAACACCAGTTCAAAATGAAGATCCTCTCACTGTGCGCTGTGCTTGTGGCGGTGTGTGGGTCGGTCAACTCGCAGCAATGCTGTACCCCGGACCAGTGGCAAGGCTGGCAGTACACGATCATCGGCACAGCCTCTGGCGGGGTTGCCATGTCTACCAAGGTCAGTGTAGAATGCTGTGTACGATTATATTAAGGTCATTGTCGCCCTGACCCCTCCCCGCCCCCTTTTTGGAGGGGGTGGGGGTGGGGGTGGGGGAGGGTAGAATATCTCTGGCCGCACTGTCGGGGGCACGGCAGTCCCGTGATTCACCTACATCCACAGATGGGGGCCTCGTAGAGGTAAACAAACTCTACAGTTTGACCTAACTGGCGCAGAACGCACAGAGCAGAAACAACAACAACAACAACAACAACAACAACAACAAACCGCCAATTACATATGCAGTAAAACATAAAACTTGAAAATGTCCAGCTGGGTCTCTGAAAGCAGAATACGAGCTGTCTTTTGCAAATGTTTTAGTCATGTAGTCTGATTTTACCATTGTCAGTTATTACTGGAGTTTTTATGTAAGTTATCAACTCTGGTGCTGCTGCAGCTAGAGGCTTGAAAGAGAGAGAGAGAGTGGTGCACGGAGAGAGAGAGAGAGAGAGAGAGAGAGAGAGAGAGAGAGAGAGAGAGAGAGAGAGAGAGATTTTATAATTAAGCCAAACTCCTTGTGTGATTTCATGATCTTTACGTGTCGGTGAAGCCGAAGACAAATTTCCTGCTTTAAGGACAATAAAGTTATCTGTATCTGTATATACTTGTTGTGCTTATAGACTTTTGAAGAGCAAACGGACCACGTCCGAGGCAATAAAGCATCTGAATCTGAAACAAGGCGGTTTGTCCGGCGATGAAAGTGTCAGTATCGGGACTTCCTATTCTGTTTGCAGGAGAGCAGCATGATTTACTACGACTACACTAATGCCCGCCTCGCTGTCTTCATCAACGTCACCCAGTCCAACATGGACATGAAACGGATGCTGATTCTGCAGCTGACAGACTCCAGTGGGGTGCGTATCCAGCTTTCAGCTTAAGACTGTTAGGGGTGGGTGGGTGGGTAAGTGGGTGTTTGGGGGTTTAACGTCCTTTTCCACCACATACGGGTGATATCAAAGACGGGGCAACGATGAAAAAGCCAGCACAAAATATTTGGCCCCAGCCGGGATACGAACTCACGACCCGAGCATCAGAAGTCCAACGCTCTACCATTCGGCCACCCCGCCTCCCCTTAAGACTGTTAGGTCTTTTCTCCTTTTCCCCCTATTTCCCTTTCTGTTCTGGAGGTGTTCAGCCTATAAAAAAAAATGCAATTCTAAACTTGCGAAACTTAACTTGCTGAGCTGGTCCTTCGCACAATGTGATTGTAATGTGTTCAGTGTCCAGTGTGTGAGAGAATGCGTGTGACTCACGTGAGCGTGCGTGTTGAACCAAATATTTGGGATAAAGCGCCTATATTAATGAGATTATTATTGATCCACGGTTTAATTTTCAGGTTTTCAGTTTTTTTCCTTCGTTATTCCTGCACGGTATAGCTTTCAGGCAGTTCAGTCGTTTCATGATACCTTTCAGGCAGTTTTCAGTCGTTTCATGATACCTTTCAGGCAGTTTTCAGTCGTTTCATGATACCTTTCAGGCAGTTTTCAGTCGTTTCATGATACCTTTCAGGCAGTTCAGTCGTTTCATGATACCTTTCAGGCAGTTCGGCGTTTCCTGCACGATTATAGACCTTCCAGACAGTTCCATCTTTTCCTCTCATTTCCTGCACGATGTATAGCTTTCAGACAGTTCGGTCGTTTCTTCCCATTTCCTGCACGATTATAGACCTTTCGACAGTCCGGTCTTTTCCTCTCATTTCCTGCACGATATATACCTTTCAGACAGTTCGGTCGTTTCTTCTCATTTCCTGCACGATTATAGACCTTCGAGACAGTCCGATCTTTCCTCTCATTTCCTGCACGATTTAATTATACCTTTCAGGCAGTTCGGTCGTTTCCTATTATTTCCTGCACGATATATAGCTTTCAGACAGTTCGGTCGTTTCCTATTATTTCCTGCACGATATATAGCTTTCAGACAGTTCGGTCTTGTCCTCTCATTTCCTGCACGATAAATACCTTTCAGACAGTTCGGTCGTTTCCTCTCTTTTCCTGCACGATTTAGCTTTCGTGCAGATCGGCCTTCTCCTCTTTCTTGCTGCACGACATAGCTTTCAGACAAGGCAGCCGGGATGGTCGAGCGAAAGTCGAGTGTCGGCCTTTCAACGCTCGAGTCGTGAGTTCGAATCCCGGATGGGGCCAAATATTTGTGTTGGCCTTTTTCTCGTTGCGCTTTCTGTGATATCACCCATACGTGGTGGAAAAAGACGTTAACCCCTCAAACACCCATCCACCCACCCACCGCTTTCAGTTTGGTTGTTTTCCCTTTCATTCTGCACGATTTAGCTTTCAGTCAGTTCAGGTTTTTTTTTTTTCACTTCGATGCCCCACAGTTTGAGGGGAGCCGAGATATAGCCGATCGAATGGTCACAGTAGAGCGTTGGACTCAGAATGCTCGGGTCGTGAGTTCGAACCCCGGCTAGGGCCAAACATTTGAGCTAGTCTTTTTCTCGTTGCCCCGTCTTTGATACCACCCTTATGTGGTGGAAATAGACGTCAAACTCCAAAACACCCCCCCCCACCCCCCATCCCGAAAATTTGATCTGCCTGACTTGATGGGCTAAAGCTTTTTCAAAATGTGTGGTTTTGGGTTTTTTGTTTTTTGTTTTCGGGGGGGGGGGGGGGGGGATATATGTTTTTCCCTTCTCTTCATGAACAGATAAGCCTCGAGCTCTATTTTTGTGATTTAAAAAAAAAATCTAAACCAATCGATTTGATGTGTAATTTCTAAACCAATCGATTTGATGCGAAATTTCAGATGCGGATGCAGTACACGCTGGACATAGTAAACAGAGGATGCCAGAAGATGACCCTCAGCGAAGCAATGACGAAAGCTTGTGTTCCAGGTACGTGTGAACAGACGTTGTCAAAACTATACTTCTTGTGGGACAAACTCTGAACTAACATACTCGGGGAAAGAATTTTTCCTTCTCGTATGTGGAACCGTTCATTCGGGCCGATCGTCGGGGGTTCTCTCCGGGTACTCCGGCTTCCTCCCCCCCCCCCTCTTTGGAAATGTTCAGCCCACCAAATTTGAAAAATAAATGCAATTCTAAATTCCGAAACTTAAATAGCTGAGCTGACCCTTCGCACCACGTGATTGTAATGTGTTTATGTCCAGTGTGTGAGAGAATGCGTGTGATTTATGTGAGCGTGCGTGCTGGGTTCAGTTCGCGGCGCTTTGAGCCGATTCATGGAATTGGGTAAAGCGCCTATACAGTACTCGTTATTATTATTATTATTATACTACCTCTCCCTATACGATGTAGGAAATCAATCTAGTTTGGTAATCATGTTTTTGAAAAACGGTCTGTAATTTATGCGCACAGATCGTTCCGAGCTGTTTCCATGGTAACTATCATCACACCACTTAGACACCTGGACAGTGACAGCGTCTGTAATGCTGGCACTGAGCCAACAGAAGCATACTCAGCGACGCGGCGGCCACACGAAGCGCTGGAGTGAACGGTGCCACATACGAGGAGGGAAAATTATTTGCCCCGATTGGGACTCGAACCTCTCACCTCTCGCATTGGTAACAAGTCTCTTAACCACTAGACCACCGACTGCCCCAACCAAGCAACCGAACACTCAAAGACCCTCCCTTTTGATTAAAGATTTGTAGTAACGTCGATCATATTGTTCCTTTTTTTTTCAGACTATGCCGGTGAGCCGATGTTCTTCACGTACGGTGCCGGGCCCGAGACACTTCAAGCCAAAGGTTGGGACTTCAAGGTCATGGAGACTGAGGATGA
>JACVVK020000168.1:665000-675000 GCA_018292915.2 Batillaria attramentaria
GAGATTCTCATGAAACACTCTACCCTGTCTTAATCTCCTAGTAGGACGGCACGAGTTGTGCTTACAAGCTGAAGGGTACTATAGTTGTCTTGTTTAAAGGTCTGCAATGTCAACAAAAAAAAGTCGCGAACATTGTGCGACTGCGCATAGTGCAGGCCGGCAACTCACAGTTGCAGGGTTGTCAGCGCTACGGAGACCCCTCTAAAACAAGAGCGTAAGTTTCCAGTGACCATTGTGCTTTTTTATGTCTGGCATTCGTGAGACAGGGAAAACTTTGAGTGTCCCAGAAAATCTACTGCATGTTCGCATCTTTGCCCACTGTAAAAGGTACCACAGGCCAAATCCTACACTAACTACAACACGATCCGAGAGGCAGCTATTGGCGGAGTTGTCCACGTTCAGTGAATTTATTAGAAAAAACGGAAAAACAAAATTCCAGGATAAGGATTAATAAAACATACAAGTCCAAGATTCTAGGAGAAAAAGCAGTATTGCGAAATCCACTACCGTTTTGGGGGCTGAACCCGGGGAATCAAGTTTGAAAAAACTGAGGAAATCCGCTGCTGCCGAGCGAACTGAAGTCTGTCTTCTAAGAGCGACGCTGGCGCAATGAGCTGGACACATCAGACACAGGGAGGAAGCGTCCAGCGTGACGGAATTAGGTCATGTTTATGCAATAGCGTGGCGTTGGCGCTGGCCGCCTACGGAGAGGAAAGCCATGCCAGCCATACTGAAATAGCCTTGCGCTTGTGAACGGCGCGCAACTTGTTTTGTCAGTGAGCGAGACACATCGCTACAGCGTCTAGCGGGTGTTGAGTGCTGCACGAGAAGACTTGTCACTGCGATCTTTCTCGCTCAATATCAAACCGCAAAGTGAGCTGTGAAATCAGGCTGCCCTTGGTTTTCATAGAGGTCTATAGAGGTTTCAGGGACGCTGAAAAACTCTGTAACTGTGACAGAGTTGACTGTGCATAGTGTTTTTTTTTAATTTTTTTTTTTAAACCATGCTGTTTGTGACTTTTTGTTGAGACTGTAGACCTTTAAGATGTCCTCGGGTCAGGCGTGTGTTGCACAATAGGAGGTATAGTGTTGGGTGACAGAATGATGTCGCTGCACTAGATCATTCCAAGTCACGAACTAATGTTAATGAATGTTTTATGCTGGCTGAATTTATATGCTGCGGCGGTAAGAGTTTAGGGGTGAAAATGTCAACCAGCAGTTTGTCTGTCGATAACAAACATACACAACAACAAACAACAAAACAACACTGGGCAATGGCAACAAAAGGGTGGGTGGGTGGGTGTTTGGGGGTTTAACGTCCTTTTCCACCACATACGGGTGATATCAAAGACGGGGCAACGACGAAAAATGGCAACAAAAGACAAAGAAAGAAAGAAAGAAAGAAAGAAAGTACAAATAGAGCAGTGCCTATTTTTGCATTATTTTCATACAGTGACACTAAATCTATTCAAATTCATTTATTACATTTCCACTGCTATTTGTTATCAACGAAACATTTCCAAATATGACTCATTGGATAGGGGGTCATTACATCCAAAAGAATAAAGAACAAGGTTTAAACCAGTTCTCCAAGATACAGCAGGTCAAATACAAATCCCCGATTCGATTACAAAAATAAAAGAAGGAGAAGTCGAATTCATTCACGCGAATGGCGAATTCCTAACGAAGTTGGTGAACATGACGAGCGCTGGGCGAGGCCTGTCCGTGGGAACCATGTGACCGGAACCCTGCACACACACACACACACACACACACACACACACACACACACACACACACACACACACACACACACACACATTATGAAATACAGTCGCTCCAAGTCGATTCCGTGTAAACGTCAGTTTCTCATCCGGCAGGTTGTCAACGTGAAAAGTGTGTCTGGCCAAAAACTTTACTAAAACTGCACTGATTGTACCCTGTCTGTCGGAAGAAAATATACGACCTCGGCTGCGGTGAAAAAAGCAACAAGTTAAAACAGGTTTCTCTCTACTTGCTTGCCGCAACAAGTACGCAATTTTCGTGGCAGAGCACAAAGCTGCCACGAAAAACGGGGGACAACTCGTGCAGGCAATAATCTCGAAACAGGCTGAGAATGTAGTGTGCTGGTGAATGCGACAGTTTTCACCGCAGCTGTGCACTCTTTGAAATAACATGGGGACCTCAAAGTTGTTCGCAACTGTCCACTTTCCTTGTCACCGAGTATTTTTGTGTTTTCCTTCTTAGGTATCACTTAGCTCGGCTCGGTCTCGGTTAGCCCGACTTGGCCGTCGTCGCAGGGGCCTAGGGTTATCGACGGACCCGGAACAGGGTTGGAACCCGGGTCGCTTTTAACCCGGCTTGGTTGAGTGTACTGAGACGCACCAGGTTACCCGGTTCCAACCCAGTAAAATTGGCGAGTACAAACAGCCTAAAAAATACTGCAACTTGTGCAGTATCAATATAGCAAAAAAACAAAGTCCGTAAATGTTATGTTCAAACATGCACTCACTCTGACAGTGGCGTAGGTGATCCTGTCGAAAGTCTTGACGAAACCCGCTACCTGCTTCTGGCCTCTCTCGTCCATATAGTGCCACATACCACGAGGTTTCACCACCTAAGATAAAGAACGAGAGAAAAACTACACATTCAGATGCACTGTACCAAGTTATTATCATTCGCTCTGCTGTAAGGACGCACGAAAATGACGTCATTGCCCGAAGCGCACTTTCAGATTTCATTACTGCTGATCTATTATTTTTATTTTTATGTGTGTGTGTGTGTGTGTGTGTGTGTGTGTGTGTGTGTGTGTGTGTGTGTGTGTGTGTGTGTGTGTGTGTGTGTGTGTGTATCAGTCTATTCTGTTTTTGTCTTGGGTATGTTTCTGTCAGTTATAATAATACAGAGCAGAAAGTACCAAGTGTTTATTGCGATGATGTTCACGCCGTCACCCGTGCTGAAACGTCCAGTAAGACAACTTCGTCAGCTACGTCACAGCTACGTCAAAATGCTGGACATTTTAGGACACACCTTGAAAGACAGCTAGACACTAAACGGATCATAAACAGATAGGGAGATACAGAGATGGGTAGAGGCGGATGGGGGGGGGGGAGGGAGAGAAGGGGGTGGCGGTTGGAGGGAAGGAGAGAGAGAGAGAGAGATGATGAAACGTTTTTTATTCAGGATAGAGCATTTAGGCATAGCTGCCTATCTTACATGCTGTCCTGCTATTCTACATTAAAGGGTATTGAGAAAAAAAAATCAAAACAAGCAAACAAACAATAAAAAAGTTAAAAAAAAAGAAAAGTATAAACTATCTAGGGGAAATACAGGAGAGGAAAATACACACGATAAACAAATCAAAACATACGTGACATGTGCTGATGATACTGGCTGTATGCCAAGTAAGAAATTTACAGTCGTCTCTAATATTGCAAAACATGTATTTAACACATTTCTATATATATCGTCAGATAAGCGTATCGTGTAGAATTTGTTTGAAGTTTAGGAATTTGGAAACGTTTTGGATACTCAGTGGTAAAGAGTTCCACATGGATGCCCCTGAGAAAGACAGGCTACTTTTATATATATCAACCCTTGGACGAGGCACTGGGAGCAGACTGTTCCTTGTGTTATGTTGTTTATCATGTTCGAAATTAAATAGTTGATGGAGATATGTTGGGGCTTTGTAGTAAACAATTTTGTGCATCAGTAAGCATTTGTTAAACTCCAGATGCTGTTTAAGAGGTAGAAGTTTGAGGATTTTAAACTTTTGGTCGGTATTAGAATTACCCGAGTGTAAGAGTTTGACAGCGCGCCGGTGAACGGAGTTTACCTTTTTGAACTGATTTTCGCTGCACTCGTCCCACAAAGTGGACGCAAAGTACCAAGAGAGAGAGAGAGAGAGAGAGAGAGAGTCAAGAATCAAGAAAACTTTATTTTTCAGCGGTAGAGGTAATTAGCGTGAGAGAGAGAGAGAGAGAGAGAGAGAGAGAGAGAGACACACACACACACACACACACACACACACACACACACACACACACACACACACACACACACACACACACAGACAAGTACTTACGGTTCTCTGCAGTCCGTCCACAAACCATTCATCTCCCAGGAAATTACACGCCATGTCCACATCGCCATTGTAAAGAACACCGCGTTTCTGAGAGAGAGTGAGAACTGTTTCTTGTACAACGGATTTCGGTTCCAGTATAACTTAGAAAAATGCAGCTTTTTTCGTCCGTAGCACTCTGTAAATGCTGATTATAAAAAGGTCATAGGCCTAACTGCCTTGGGGTCTTGTGAGTAGGTGTTTACAGCAACAACAACAACAACATCGGCAACAACAACGACGACGACGACAACAGCAAAAAGAAAAAGGAAAGGGTTGAAGTTTAACACCTACCCCACCATTTAGAAGTTGGTAGTAGAACTTGGACGTGTCGTTGTAGATCCGTGTGTACCAGTTGGTTCCATAGTCACTGCACGCAGTCAAACCAGAGACACTGACATTAAACCACTAAAGAAGCAACAACAGCAAAATAACAACAGCAGCGACAGAAAAGGCAACAAACAAATCAACAACCAACAAAACAGGCAAAGTAACGTGATCGTTGCATCGCCAAAGTCCATCAGAACTCCGCCAGTCAACTGACGTCAACTGAAATGACGTCAATGGATTTACTGCTTTCTTTCCGTGTTTCAGTCACATTAAACTGCATGTGCTTCCCTGTAGTGTCTGGCAAACAGTTTGCCGGACCATGCCACGTGCTGCTCTCATTATGCCGCGGGACGCGATTGGCTGAATTCAGGGGGCCCGACCATTTGGCTGACAAGCGTGGAGTCGTTCTTTAGGTCACTTACACACAGTTCTGCCATTTCTGTACGTTTGTAGGGATATGCAACGCCGTGCGGACTTCCGGCAGATTGGTGTAAGTGGTCAGTGCTGTGTCGTTGGTACAGGTGGCGCTTTTGTTCACAGAAGAGCCAACACTCTGAAAACACACAAAAACGACGCTTCATTCGTGATCAAGAAAAGCGAAAGACATGCATGGTATAGAATAAACAAGAACGGAAAGAACGCTAGTTCTTACTCTGGTTTTGGCAATGATCCCGTGACGTTGGAACACACACACACACACACACACACACACACACACACACACACACACACACACACACACACACACACACACACAAACACGCGTTGGAGTCGTCTATTGTTTCTTTAACGAAAGATTTCCATTGTGCGTATTAGTTACCTTGCGTCTGCTTCGAGCGCCAGGAGGCGGGGGAACATCAAAGGCCCAGTCCAAAATGGCGGCGTGTTTCTGACTGTAACTTGTAACGCCTCCAGCGCAAAGATTGTACAAGTTGTACACGTCAAATGACCCGCCGTGGATTACGTCGTTTACACGGGTCACCTGTTAAAAACAACAACAACAACAACAACAACAACAACAACAAAAACAGTGTTCCCGATTACGCACAGGTGTGCGTATTCGTACGCACCAAACTCTTAAATTGACACACAACTTTGATAACAGCGCGCCACAGGGGACGCGCGGTTTTGGTCTCGCCGTGACATACAGTACTTTTGCAGCTCTCTCCCGGAAACTCGATGAACAAAAAGCGATCTGTAACTAGCGGCGGACTCTTGCAGCATCTCATTTCCGCTGCGCCATTGTAACAGACAGTCTGATGTATGGACTCTCCAAATTTGCAAAAGGACCCTCAAACATATATAGAGAGGGTCCCAAGGACCCTTGTATTTTCGAATAAAAAAAAAAAAAAAAACACAAAAAAACCCCAAGCATTCAAAGACCATATCAACCTTCTGGATTTCGTCCTGTCAGATATCTTTGGACTAGCTTTGCTTTAGCATGACAGACGCGCAACTCTGATAATGATAACGGTCTCGAACATCCATACAGTAAATGAATTTCTGTCCGGCTCAGTTACGACTATCGTAGCTCGTGTAGAATGAGCCATATAGAGCTAACATGTTTAGTTCTCGTGGTTTAAATTACCACGAAAGAAAACACGAGATGCTTCAATTTAGGCGTGATCAAAGCAAAATAAAATTTCACCCCCCAAAAAGTGAACACTGAAAATAACTATGCACCGGCCGTGACGTATGAGTTCCAAATGTTTGAGATGACGATGATTATTGGCCATTTGTACAGCGCTACAAGAAAACTTCCATGCATGCTCACGGCGCCTTTGGGGTTGGGGGGAAAAATGACGCACTTTCTGCGCGTCTTTGGCTGATGACGTAAATGGAGTGTGTTTTTGTGAACTTGTAAACCACTGCATGAGTGGGTTATGAAAAGTCACAACTCACACTTTCGCTGTTTCCTTACTATTTTCCGACGTAACGCATTCGTGGTTAACTCACCGAAATGTTGCACCGGCGGGTGGTGAAAATATATACTAGTATATTTACACCACCCGCCGGTGCAACATTTCGGTGAGTATAGGCTACTAGTATAGTAGCTTCTCTGTTTGCATTAACATAATGGACTACTTCATACTGTAGTAATCTGCAAGTATTTGTAAATACCTCGTCGTAACACGGTGCGGATGTCTGGGATTTGGTCAGAAACTTACAATCGGTCCCATCCCCACCACAGCACACAGACAGCAACGACAGCCACTCTCTGCAAGACACATTACAGATCATGTGAAACAGCAACCATACGGAAAGTGTACTCACAAGCCTACAATGACAGAACATACTGGCACAGGGCAGACGACAAACTTAAATAACAATAATCGAATTCATACAGGCGCTTTATCCCAAATATCTGGCTCAAAGCGCCGCGAGTTAAACCCGACACGCACGCTCACGTGAATCACACGCATTCTCTCAGACACTGGACATAAACACATAACAGCCACGTACTGGGAAGGGCCAACCAAGCAATTTCAATTTGGAATTTAAGAATTGCATTTGTTTTCGAAATTTGTGAGCTGAACATTTCCAAAGCAACGGAGGAGGAAGCCGGAGTACCCGGAGAGAACCCCCGACGGTCGGCCCGAATGAACGGTGCCACATACGAGAAAGAGAAATTCTCCGCCCGGAGTGGGACTCGAACCTGACCTCTCGCATTGGTGACAAAGTCTTAACCACTAGACCACCGACCGCCCCTTTGTGTTCCGCCAAGAAGGTTTACATGCTATACGATGGTTAAGGTGATCAGAAAGGAATGCGCACTTACAAAAAAAAAAAAGCAAACAAACAAACAAACAAACAAAACCCATCACCACTACCATCAACAACAAATGATATTGCTGTAGTGCTCCCTCGGCCTTGGGCTACAACTTTCTTCTCTGTACTACACCTACGCCCCCCCCCCCCGCCCCAACCCCCCACCCCCTCCCGAAAACCAGCCTATAATAGTATAGTAGTATAATAGTATAATGTGAGACTAACAAAAAACATTTGCAAATAATGGCTTCTATCGTGAATCTGATAAACTACATCCAGAGATACATACTCTAAATCTTGTGAACGTGACTTACTCTTTTCCGATCAGCCCGTGGTAGTAAGCAAAATAAATGATGGAGTCCTCAAGCAGCTCTCTGCTGGACACACCGTTCCCTATAGCAAAGCCCTGCAGGAAAAGTCCTTCAGTCCAAAAGTGTAAACAACATTGTATCGCATTAAGAGCTGTACTAATCATCAAGACAGAGAAATTCGAGCGTACAGGCGCGCTCCGAGCGAAACTGTTCCGAGACATGATAGAGGTCGTTTACATTAGCAAAATTTACGGGCCGAGCCCGGGTTGAGCGCGGGACAGACCGTTTACATTTCACCGGAACCGGGCTGAGCGCGCGCCGGGCTCGGCTCACCTACGGAGGTGAGCTGAGCCCGCTTCATCCCGGCCGGCTTAAGTAGTCAGCTCAGCCAATGTTTCCTTGATGATGATGATACTATGGGTGAGACCTGAAAGTTGAAGCTGGTGTCCTCCATGACCAGAACGCTGAGCGTGGGAACGTAGATACCGCCGTAACTCTCTCCTGTGATGAAGAACTCGTTGGTCGCGAACTCAGGGAACTTGGCGAAGAAATCCTTCAGTGCCAGGTAGTTGTCCTTCGCCACCTACACGCGTACACATACCAAAGATACATGAATATTCATTGATGGTGTAATATCAAGCCATGAAGCCCTCAACGGGGAGGGTGGATATCTGAGGGTTTTCCGCCCCTTGTGAGTGAGATCATAGATGGGGCAACGAGAAGAAGGCCAGCACAAATATTTGGATCCAGCCGAGAGACATTGACCGTACAAGCCAAGGAATCTACAGTGTAGTGGATCTGGAGTCAGTCCCTCGTCCAGCTACAGTAAGACTGTAGTCCAACCGGCCCCCGTAGTGTAGTGGTTAGCACTTCGGATCATGGACCGGGAGACCCGGGTTCGAGTCCCAGCCGAGGCAAGCGGGATTTTTCCTACTTAGGTCGGCTCCTACCCAGAGCGGGTGTGCTATGGGCCCGATGGGGAGGCTGTTGCCACACAGCCGAGTTTCACCCACTTCACGGGTGCGACTGTGGGGGTGCTTCCCTTGGTATGACACGGTCGTTTGATGTGGATGATTCCCGGGCCTGGTTAATGCCGGGATATTTATGACAGGAAGCGTGGAATGCGGCCCTGTGTCGCAGTCCCAAACCACATGGACCTCCATAGCATCATCTTACCATCATCCTCATCTCCATCATCATGCATAATAAAAATTGTCCCAGATTCCGAGTCCTCCGTGGGTTCCACCCATGACCTGGGAGGAACACCACTGGAGCTGGCAAAGAGTTGGGGCCGCAAAAAAAAAAAAAAAAAAAGAAAAAAAACAAAAAGACTGTGGTACATGCACCGTACCTTTCTCTGATAAGTTTTGCAATGGAACAATGAAATGAGAGAAGCAGACCTGGTCGTCGTCAGTCGTGTAGTTTTTATCATCGGAGTAGGAGAAGCCCACACCGGCTGGTGCCTCTAGGTACAGCATGTTGGCCACCTGCAGCCAAAACCAGAATCAGTACACTAACAACATGAATCTTTATTAATCCTTCAACCCCAAGCAAAAATGAAGAAAAAAAAAACCCTGCTTAATTTACAGTCGATAAAAATGCCTATAAATCACTCTTAGAAGTAACCCAGAATCGTAAGTTTATAGTCTGAGCATATCAAACACAAGATTTGCAAAGGATATTGGGGATTTTCAGTCCCGTCTCATCAAAACTATGTAACGGTATATCAAACACAAGATCTGCGCAGGATATCGGTTTTGTTTTGTTGTTGTTGTTGTTGTTGTTTGTTTGTTTGTTTGGGGTTTTTTTGCGGGGGGGGGGGGGCGTTTTTATTTTTATTTTTATTTAAATCCCGTCTCATCCAAACTAGGTAACGCTGCCAACGTATCAGACAGATCAATATGCCTGTGCTGCTGAGGGGGTTAGGGATGGGGGGGGAGGAGGGGGAGGGGGTGTATTCAAATAGAACATGATCAGGGCACAAGCTGCTAGGTGAAGTAATTGTCAGCAAATACTGAATACACGTCTGTAGCACCTTCCCTTCCAGCACAAGTTAACTGATATCGCACTCTCATCGGTACTTTTTACTATGATACTCCATTCCAACACTTAATAAGTGAATATCGCACT
This sequence comes from Batillaria attramentaria, assembly GCA_018292915.2. Taxonomy (NCBI): domain Eukaryota; kingdom Metazoa; phylum Mollusca; class Gastropoda; family Batillariidae; genus Batillaria; species Batillaria attramentaria. Next base: position 674,661 of record JACVVK020000168.1, read on the forward strand.
CTCATCGACACTGACGTAGGCCTATATTAAAGTGTAAAGACCTAATTTATTAGTTCTGGTTTTGGTGACTGCGGTATCCGGCTACTCACCGAGTTCCATGACTGTGGGTTGTACTCAAGGGTCAGGCCGTCCTCCTGCACCTATAGAACAACCAGACGATACTAATTAACACAGACCTCTTTTGGAAAAATAACCCAAGCACTCATCAGTCCAGTCTTTTTAGACGGCACCAAATTACAACACCGCCTAAACCTACAGACCTCAATGAAGATTTTTTCCTGTAGGCGACCATTACTTTCCGGCGGAAAAGAACAAGAACAACAGCAACAACAAAACCCGT
>JACVVK020000168.1:677500-702500 GCA_018292915.2 Batillaria attramentaria
TTTTGCGCCTCTGACTGACAAACGCTGGAATGGCTTCGTTATGACACAGTTCTGCACAAACAGGAACCTGAATAAAGGGTTTCTTTGCAGCAAGCAACTGTTAAGATTTAAAAAACAAAGGCCCAAGTTAGGTATAAAGCAAGTTTTGTAAATGTAAGCGACTGTTTCCATAGGTTGGCAGATTCAATACTTGTAATAGTTGACCAAGCCACAGCACTGGCACATTAACACAAGGATAAGAATCTTGAACAAAACAACTGTTCAATGAAGCTTTAAGAAAAACCCAAAAAACAAAACACTTAAAAAAAACAAAACTCTTTCAACATCTGACCTTTAAAGTTTAATGTAAATATCATCCTAAAATAATTAACAAACAAACGAAAATTCCATGAGAGCACTTTGAGCTAACAGTAAACACTCTTAAAGCATGTTATTAAGAGTTTGATGTACAATGATCACAGTCCAGCAAGTCACACAACAGACTTACTGAGATAAAGAAAGAAAAGAAAGAAAGAAAGAAAAAAAAGAAGAAGAAGAAGCTGTACTGATGAGATTATTAAGTTCACAGACAGCACATCTAAAGCAGGTAAACCACGGCTGCATTAATGTTGACAGTCCCCAAGCTGTATTAAATATACAGTTCTAACACGGTTGCCTTGTGCCAGATATTATGACTGCGTTGATATAGTTCGCCCCCTTGTGTCATTTGCACCTGCTGTAAATGCACTGCGACTGTCTAAACACTAGCGGTTGCACCATTACCACAAGGTAACCCCAACCCTAAATCTAAACCTAACCCTAAACCGATCTAAGCAAGCAAACTCTACTAAATGGGCGTGGCTGCGTTGGTATAGTTCGCCCGATACGTCCCAAGGGTGCGAACTATACTGAGCATTATTATGCACCTCAAAATACAAACTAATAACTCCCATCCCCCCCCCCCCAACCCCATCCCCCAAAAACAACAACAACCCCAAAAAACCCAGCTAAAACCAATTGAAAGAATCTCAACAGAAACACATAAGAATTTTACATTACATCAATTATTCACAGCCAAACTGTAGTTCTTACCAACTGATGCAAACTCACATCCCCGCAACCCATGCTATCAACAAAGTAATTCTTGGCACACAAACAGCTGCACATATCCAAGTCTGAAGCCAAAGGAATGGCAAATGAATAGATGAACAAAGGACTGGATAAACTGCAAAGCTTTCACTACCTACAAGGCATCAAACCATTTCTAAGGCACAAAAAAGTAGCACACATCCAAGCTTCAAGAAAATACCAAGGAGAGAATACATAATGTAACATTGAAAAGCTTTTGCCACGTACAAGCTGTCAAATCGTTTGTGAAAACAGCAGCAAACATTCACATTTTAAGATTTTATTGTTTTTCAGGGCCGTGGTAAAAAATTTTTAAATTGCAAAACCGCAAAACTTTAACTACATACGAGCGGTCCAAACCGTTTGACTGAGGTAACACAGATCAAGCATACCCTGATTTTTGGACAAGGGCAAACAAGTGCACCGTAATTTTCTGGAATTGCAAATGCCGCAAGCCTCTGAGATTTAAGTCCTGTGAAAACAACAAAACTGCGGAGGTGAATCGGAAGCTATGTTCCGACCAGCTGTAGAGATACTGAGGATAGAAGAGAAGTTAGATGAAGTAATTCATCCACTTCAGTACATTCATCAAAATAGCTGAACCCATCTGATCTGAGTCCAGGCTCAAGCAGAATCGCATGATTTGTACTTGTCAGCCCAACAGCCGTGCACAGGGCAAAGCAGCTAAGACTCAAGTGCTATTATTATGCACCTACAAGTTGTGTTATCAACTCATGTAACAGCTTTTGGACCACCCTTCCCCCCACCCAACAAAACACTGTACAAAAATAGAAATCAACATGTCAAAAAATCTACAACTCCATTACAAAAATGCCCTGAGTCTCCTTTCTCTATTTAAGTATTTTTGTCCCACGCCTGTTAACAAACTTAATATGGCTCTTTTAGTACAAAGTGTTTAACCTATGACATTCACTGCTCAGAACTCCGCCGCTGCCTAGTCCCAAGCCCAGGATGAGAACGGAGGAGGGTTGTGCGTTGGGCTAGCAACCCACATAAAAAAACTCTTGCTACGGAAACGCCAACAAAGAATTCAGAAAGTCATCTAACCTTGGGCAACGTGCCGGGGGCTGATGCAGAAATGCATCGTAATGAGCTCATCTGATTGCCCAAGACCGTGATGCCTGGAGGAGATTTGTTGGCGCCTTATGCTCTGGCCGGAGCAAAGAGAATTAACGATTCACTGCTCAGACTGTGAGCTAGAATCCCGGCTGGGTCGAAATGTTTGTGCTGGCCTTTTTTTTTTCAATTGCCCTATCTTTCATATCACTCATAGGTGGTGGAAAATGACAACAAACACTCAAACACCAACCCACCCACCAAGTGTGTGATGTTTTGAACCTGGTCTTCTCCAGACATCTGACAATTTCTAATCTAGACTTAACACCCAAAGATGTTCAGCAAATGCTCTGATTCTGAAAGAGGGGCCTTCATGATTTATAATCTACAGGCACACGCGCACACAAAAACATACTGAGTACATGTAAATGGGATTTCTTCATTCAAAAACAAATCTGTCTAATACAAAGTCTGTCACAAATGTCGTAATATCTTTCCTACCAAAACCAGTCCTCAATATCACAAAACAACATCCGACTCATCTAGAATGGTTTGTTGGTGATGAAATTGATGAACATTTCCAGCGCAGGCCGAGGCTTGTCAGTAGGCACCATATGCCCAGCACCCTGAAAAATATTAGTAATTTAATTGTTACTTGCAGATTTCAATTTGCAATCAAAACAATATTCATAGCCTCATAAGTAACAGGGACTCAGGTTTACATTATGCGTTCACAGTCTTCTACAGAAAACAGATGAAAACATCTTTTGTTCATTCTCTCTTTAAAACTCATGTGCATGCGCGCACACACACACACACACACACACACACAAGCACATCATAAACAAAAATAAAAATGGTACATATACTAGCCATAAGTATGATAATTTCACAAAGTATTGCAAAAAGTCCACAGAATATTGACGCCTTGGAAATTTACATACCTGCAGTTTCAGAATAGCACAGAATGGCGTGATGTGTATATATACACCTGCGTAATTCTCAAAATGGAGCTATGACAAAAATCAGTATGTCTGTTCTCTGTGAAAGTGCCCTGCAGCACATTATCAACCTACCCTGACAGTGACGTAGGTGATCCCCTTGAACTGTTTGGAAAAGCCCGCCACCTGTTTGGTCTGGGCCTCGTCTTGATAGTACCACTCAGCCCTCTCTTTCACAACCTGCAGCACACGAGGGGGATCATTATGTGTTTAGAAGCAGAAGAGAATGGAGAGCACTGTGATAAACACAGGTGTCTTAGTAGAGCTATCAGCTAACTATTTTTGGCGAAACCCACATTTAAGCTACATCACCCACCCCTGCAATGGCCACAAATGCATCCCTCACCCTCCAACCCCAACCGCCCTCCCTCCTCCCCCCCCCCCCTCCCCCAACCTGTGATTTTTTTTTTTTTTTTTTTTAGTTGCCTCATGCTTATAATTCTCCGGTTAGTCACCAAGTGCAGGATAGGTGTGTGTGTGTGTGTGTGTGTGTGTGTGTGTGTGTGAGAGAGAGAGAGAGAGAGAGAGAGATAGAGAGAGAGAGAGTGTACAATTATATGAATTTATTTATCTTAACTTCTTTATGTGTCTTATGCTCGCCCGCATGAATTGCCCTACGGGGATAAATAAAGTATTTTTGACTTTGACTTGACTTTGACTTTGACCCCCCAACTCAAACCACCCATCTCTCTTGACTTTGGTGAGGTGATACAGTGAGGCATACAGTATTACAACTATGTATTCTCCTGAATTAATAATGATTAAAAACAAACCACAAAATTACAGCATCTGTTGAATTTATCAATGATGCGCTCATTTTTTAAAAGCATGTCAGAAAAAGAAATTAAACCAAAGCAACAGATGAACCAAACTTAGATGAACAACAAATAAATACACAGTGTATAAGTTCAACTCACTGGCATTTGGAGACGGTCGACGAACCACTCGTCTCCCAGAAAGTTGCAGGCCATGTCTATGTCACCATTGTAAACCAAAACACGTTTCTAAGAAAAAAAGAAAGAAAAAATCTTTAGTCAGTACGCACGTTGTCTCAGTCATCCATAACAGACAACAACAGCAAATAAAACATAACTCTGGACACAATGCTTGGCTGATGGCCCAAAACCAATGATTCAGGAGTGTAAATGCATCTTAAATTGACCTTAACTTCATATTTATGAATAGAACTGATGGGAGGGAGGTGGGAGAAGGGGACATTGAAGTATTAAGTAGACATAAAACTTTTGTGGAGGTTCTGGTTGAGGATAGTTGGGGTAGGAGGGAGTGCATATGCGTGGAGGGGGTGTGGTAAGGGTGAGTGCATGTGTGTGGAGGGGAAAGGGGGCAGGGAACTTAAAATATGTAGGGCTGAACACATTTAAATGGTCCATGTACATTGTCCGCTACAGTACTTACCCCGGCCTTCAAGATCTTCTTATACTGGGGGCTGACATCCTTGTAAGTTGACTTGTACTTGAGTATGTTACTGAAAACGGAAGCGAACACACAGAATTACAAATACCATTATGCACTGTGGCAGAAAATGCCGGTTCCTGTATGGTGCACTTCTAAATTGTTTTAGTACATGTATGTATGTAATGATTGTCTCCAAACACACACACACACACACACACACACACACACACACACACACACACATTGTGGGCAACACAGGTACTAGACAAACTTCCAACAAATGCTTTAACCAGTTCTACACCTTTGAAACCCAGTACCAGTACAAATCAAGCTCACTTAACTCCATACCTGCACACATCCCATTTCCCCACTTTTGACGGTATGTGAAGAGCAGAGCGAACTGCATCCGAATTCATGTACATGATCGGCGCCGTGGCGTTGATGCAAGGGGGCGTAACTGACACCCGTCCGGCCGTTTGATCCAGCAATTTTTCGATCATCTGTAATAATAATGATAATAATAATGAACTGTACTTCTATAGCGCAAAAATTCTCACAAAGTGACTCAATGAGCGTACTCTCACACTCATATTAACAAACATGCAAACACACACACACACAGAGCAGCTGAGAACAGAAAAAACCTCCAGTACAAACCCTGATCTATTTTTCTTGCCCTGTGATTGCGGTACAGTACTAAGCTATAAAATTAATACTATAAAAGAAGGAAGCAAGCAAGCCCATGTCTCCTTATGGTACATAATAATAATAATAATGTATTTATATAGTGCAAAATTCTCACAAAGTGACTCAATGTGCGTACTCCCGCACTGATACGAACAAATATGCAAACACACACACACACACACACACACACACACACACACACACACACACACACACACACACACACACACACACAGAGCAGCTGAATCAGGAGGATGTAAGTGGGCCTAGTCGAAAGCCAGCTGGAACAGATGCGTTTTCAAGTCAGACTTGAAACGGTCTATGTCCGACTGGTCTCTCAGGCCGGCAGTGACGGGGCAGCAAACCTATACGCGCGCTCGCCAACTGTTTTGAGGTTTCGACGGGGAACTTTCAATAGTTTTTCAGATGAAGAACGAAGAGTGCGTGCTGTTAGGTGGACCGTAAAGGAATTTGGGTTACATGGGTTACTCTGGCCTTGCCTCACAAGAACACAAACCTGATGTGTGCTATAATTAAAGACAGAGAACACTTTCAAGAGCACAAATTTCACGCACTCCGCATATAACTTTCTGTAACATCGTGGTATGCTAGTCGCGCCGATTGCAATTTTAAGTTCCTGGCAGATTTTCTATACCTCTCTCTCCCGTTTCACTTCGGGCATCCAGCTGAAAGACCAGCCGAAGTTGCCGGTCACCAGTGACTGTCGGATGGGGTCGTACTTTGTTCGCATCCCAGTGGTTCCGGCCCCACCGGCACACGGTCCGTACAGGTTGTACACGTTCAGACCTCCCGCCCACGCAACCTGCATCACTATCGCCAGCTGTGAAAGAGAGGAAAAGTACAGGACTTAAAATGGTCATCAATCCAAAAGGAGAATAAGTATGTAGCATCTAGTGACAAGAGGCGAAGCCACAAGTGTGTATGTCTGCAAAGCAGATGCGTTATACTAGGGGTGTCAGGGGGCATGCTCCCTCAGAATTAAAAAAAAAAAAAAAAAAAGCCTACAATCAGTGCAGTTTGATGTATTTTAGCATGATTCAGACCTGCCTACCCACCAAACATGACATAAGTAGTGCCAAAAACCAAACGAGTAGTTTCCTGGCCAAATGAGTAGTCCTAACGTATCCCAACCGAAATGTGCCAGCTTGTTGCTTAAGCTACATAACAACTATTCTATTCTTTGGCTTGTTTGATTCGACTGGTTAAAGTGTACATGTACTACCATAGTATCTCAGTATGTTTTCTGTTGTTCTTGTTGTTTTTTAGCCAAATTTCTTTCTACCGGGTATTTATACATTGTTAAACTTTGAATGAGGCTTGTTCAAAAAGCTGTATCGGCGCGAGCAAAAGTTCAGATCGGATTTGACGAAACGCAAACCGCTAAATTACATAGATTTAGGAAACAAAATTGTGTAGTGGGGCAATTAAATGCGTAGTTGCGTAGTAGGCTCAAAATTACTTAGTTTTCTATGGTCAATGCGTAGGGTAGGCAGGTCTGCATGATTTTGAGCCCTTCAGAGGAGAAAATGTTTTTTTCTTTTGGACGAGAAGTTTTAGGATTAGACTAAAATCTGTGCAATTTGGTGCGTTTTGGCATTAGAGTAAGTGCTTCACAGGAGGAAATATGTTTGTTTGTTTTTTTAGGGAGGAAAAGTTTTAGCCACAGGTGGGAATCCGCCAAAGGGTGGAAGATTTCAAGCCCTGAAAGTATTATTCTGAAGAAAGAACAGTCAAAAGGCATGCTGAAAAATCTCACATAGATCACTAGGTAAACTAAAACATGATATCAACAGCACAAGCTGTCTGATGCTGATTACAACACATGTAGACAAACTCACGCAACACAATTATTTTGCAAATAAAAACTCTGATCACACAGAAAACAACTACAGCTGAAGAGAAAACCAACCAACCAAACAAAACGTTCAATCTTCCCTACCATTTTAATCAATGTCACAGGTTTTTTTGTATTTTGTTTTTGCACCATTAATACCACCAGTACCTGAAAAACTAAACTGTAGCAGAGCTAAACTGTGACAGATAATAATAATAATAAATTGTTTTTATATTGCAAAGAAAATCTGCCCAAAAGAGCATTCAGTGCGCGCTACACACACACAAACACACACACACACACACACACACACACACACACACACACACACACACACACACACACACAGACCGACGGACACACACACACACACGGCGGATGTGGGATACAGAGGAGGATACGGTAAAAATTTTAGTGGAAAGCTTGCCGAAACAGATAGGTTTTAAGGTGTGCCTTGAACTGTGACAGAGTAGGGAGGCTTCTAAGGGAGACGGGCAGTGAATTCCAGATTTGGGGAGCAGAGTAACTGAAGGAACGTTGGTCATAAGTTTTCAGACTGACACAGGGTATTTTTAATAGTTTCTCAGAAGATGAGCGAAGTGAACGGGAGGTTTCATACGTAGTGAGCTTCTCTGTGAGGTACTGCGGGAGGGAAAATTCAGATCTATAATGTGACTAAAGTAACCTAAACTTTTCAACTCACACTTTCAGCACAGTCTCCCTTAGTCTGAGCATTCTTGGAGAAGGTGCAGTTGTCCGAGTCTCCATCACAACAGGCACTTACTATCATGCTCCACGCACTGAAAAATCAACAGACACGGAAAATATGTATGCTGTTAGCAAACCCACTGAAGACAAGATTTAAATATCTAGCACATCTTGCAGTGGTTAGAATGTGCACAGTTATTATGATAACGACTGGACAGTTCCGAGCAGTACACCAATCTCATATTGTATTCACCAGTGTATGTCTGTTCACTGTTTGTAAAATGTGCATGAGTGTCGGTGAGTGATTGGCGCATTGAGTTTATGCCAAACAAATGCGCCCTACAAATGCCATTTATTATTATTATTATCATTTCTTATATCAGACACTGTTGGATTCATGCGATAAAAATTAAGTTTACAAAATAAATTTTAAAATATTTTTAAGTTCAAGATGCATTTCCAGCATCAACATCATGTTGATGCTGGTCCTTGTTGCTTGAGCGGCATGAGGCCACAAACTACTAACACCAGTTATTTTAACTAGTCAGTTTCACCAGTGTGTCTGTTCATCGTTGTATGATGTGCGTGAGTGTGAGTGAGTGATAGGCGCATTGAGTTTTATTTAAAGAAATGCGCCCTAGAAATACCATTTATTATTATTATTATTATTATGTTATTAGGAAACTCAGAGCAAGTCTGTAAGAGTACAATAAATTAGCACAGTAAAGAAATGGTACCAATACGTATATGTACATGTATGTATCTGTTTCACTCACGTCTCTCCGATGAGCCCATGGTAGTAGGTGAAGTAGACGAGTGAATCGTCATTCAGCTCAGCACTAGAAAGGCCATTCCCAACAGCAAAACCCTAAAACAAAAGAATACGATGCATTCAGAAAATTTAAAGTAAGAAAAAGAAAAACACTGTGATGCAGAAACAACACAGAAAAATTCAATTACAGAACTTCACCGTTCTGGACTTAACACGCACCTGAATTTGAGTTTAAGAAGAACTATAACAAAGCCTGAAACACTTTACCACATACCAATATTGTCTCTTTGCATATCACATCAACACAGCTGTTTATACCATCACTGTCGCAATCTTTCTTTCAAAAGGCTATGAATCTCTAATCCATGTCTAGCAGAAACGCGTTGCACACTTTGAGCTATATGCAACATCTACAAGCATTTAAAAAAAAAAATCTCCAACTAATTTACCTGGAAGTTGATCTTCTTGTCATCCACAACCAGAGCACTAAGTGTTGGCACATAGATCCCTCCATAACTCTCCCCAGTGATGAAAAACTCGTTCTGTGAAAATTCCGGGAACTTGGAGAAGAAGTCCTGCAGAGCAAGGTGGTTGTCTTGCGCTGTCTGAAATACAAATAAATAAATAAATTAAAACACACGGAAAAGAAACAACAAATTAGAGAAGGTCAATTTGAGATTGATCACTAACACTGATGGGCTTCACACACATGGAGTAAATGTGGAACACACTCTATGCAAAGTCCAGTGGATTATGGAACAACTACTTAGATAAGGCTGTACAAGGCATGCAAGTTATACAATTTTACAAATGTACCTAATGGTGTGAGACTAGTATGAGTAAGACAAGCCTGCAGCAAAAACAAACTGTACTTGTATCAAACACAGACATCTACATACTCAATCTGTCAAAAATGGTATTTAAAAAAAAAAAAATGCATAGTACAGTGTATTCATTATGTAAAAAAAAGAAAGAAAGAAATTACCCTGTGATGAGGTTAGTTATTCAAATACATACATGTGTGTGTGTGTGTGTGTGTGTGTGTGTGTGTGTGTGGTCAGGGTGGTGGGTACGTGAGATAAGAAGTAGCAGTACTTGGTCATCATCTGTGGTGTAGTTCCCATCATCAGAGTAAGAGTACCCGACACCCGCAGGAGCTTCCAGGTACAGCATGTTGGCAACCTGAAAATGATCCCTAGTTGTAGGAAGGTGATTTCCACGTAGTCATGAACGAGCTTGTCCATTTCGTAACTGACTCAGCTGTATATATGTAGGCAGGGTTGCACATTTAAGTCGGTCCCATGACACTGACCTATACAAATTTCAAATGTCCTATTTTTCCCACCTCAAGCGGACATTTGTCCTATTAAAATTGTTATTGCCACTAAGTGGCCAGGACACTGTGTCCTATCACTTTGCTGTTTCCAGGACACTTTGTCCTATAGAAGCTGTGGAAAATGTGCAACCCTGTGTAGGCTTACCATATATTCATACGTGTACATTTATGTACTTACTCTGCTCAAGAGGTACTTTCAGTCAGCAGGTATTTCACACAAAACACCTATAATTTCACAGATCAAGTCAGCTTGAACAGACGCCGTGTATACTGAATTTTTTTAAAGACAGAAAATGGAGATGATAATTTTTAAAAAATCAGAGAAAGACACATACTGATAATAATTTTTGGCATCATCATTTTTTTAATTTATGAGTGAAACAGGAAGATTATATATGTATACTCACTGTGTTCCAGCTGAAAGGGTTTAACATCAGGTTCGCACCATCATCTTCGACCTGGAAGAAAAAAACCAAACTTCAGAACTGTCATGAATAGTCATGATCATGTGATCATGACTTGTGCCAGCAACTGGTACAAACCAATTTTTTTTTTTCTTTCATAAGGTATTTTTCTTTGACACCTTTGAAAACGCCCCTCAAAGTTACTCAAACTGGAAAAAGTTTCACCCATGCATAGGGCTCCACCTCTGCATCGAACATCGGTCATCGACCAATTCATTTTCAAAGTGTCTAATTACCTTCTTACTAAGGTGGACATATATATATACATTATGTCCAATCATTTCTGTGCCACAATGGACAATATTCAAGACAGATGTCCTATGCATTTGTTTGTCGGCCACGGCATTTATCCTATAATTGTACCCAGATTATATGAAGCCCCTGCATAATAATAATAATAAGCTCATTAATATAGGCGCTGTATCCCAAATATTTAGCTCAAAGCGCCGCGAGCTAAACCCAACACGCACGCTCACGTGAATCACACACATTTTCTCACACACTGGACATGAACACATTACAATCATGTGGTGCGAAAGGCCAGCTCGGCAATTTAAGTTTCAGAATTTTTAGAATTACATTTATTTTTTTAATTTTGTGGGCTGAACATTTCCAAAGCAGAGGAAGAGGAAGCCGGAGTACCCGGAGAGAACCCCGGACAGTCGGCCCGAATGAACGGCATACATACGAGAAAGAAAAATTCTTCACCCAGAGTAAGACTCGAACCTGACCTCTTGCATTGGTGAGTAAGTCTTAACCACTAGACCACCGACCGCCCCATGCATACTTGCCACTGTCACTCACCCTGAAAGGTCCATGCTCAGTCAGGAGACCAAGATCAGAGCTGCAGCCTGGGCCGCCATTCATCCACAGGACGACAGGGTCGGACTTAGGGTTGCTGGCTGACTCCAAAAACCTGTGACAAAATGTCAAAACCATATGTACTCGGCAATCGAGTGCCAATCTCTTGCAGTGAAGTTGAGTCAAGTGACGAGTGGTTTATAAATCAGAATCGCATGTCTCCTCACTTGATCGATCTGTCAGACCATCCTACAAACACACTACCCAACACATACGGCTACATGTACTATCGCGGCTGTCATGGCAAAGCCAGGCTTACCCTGTCTAAAGTTTATTATGAAACAGCGTTAGTTGGTACCACTTCGTTCATAGAGCCTGCACTGTGCATGATAATACCTCTGAGACTGGATCAGTGGGTGTTCATATCAATGCTTTGGCAGTTATACACTGTACATTCATTGCAATACATGTGTTATTTTATCTCTTTCACTCTCACTCTCAGCTGTTCTACTGTGTGCCTAACTGTCTTTTATTGTCATTTTATTGAAGAGAAATATATGTCATTGCAACAAAATAAAGAATTTGAATTTTTCTGTAGTGTGATTTTTTACACATAAGTAAAGTATCCTCTACAACAGGTGATCAGTCTGAAAACCTGTGACAAAATGTCAAAACCACATACACATGTGGTGAATCTTCTTTCCACAACCAACTAATCTCTTGTCGCCAAGAAAAGCCAAGTCACAAGTGATTTAAGTCTGCTTGTGTCCTTTAACCAGGGTTGCACATTTAAGTCGGTCCCAGGACACTGACCTATACAAATTTCTTATGTCCTATTTTTCCCACCTCAAGCGGACATTTGTCCTATTAAAATTTTTATTGCCACTAAGTGGCCAGGACACTGTGTCCTATCACTTTGTTGTTTCCAGGACACTTTGTCCTATAGAAGCTGTGGAAAATGTGCAACCCTGTTTAACCTTACTCGGTTAATCTGTCAAAGTCAAACCACCCTACAGACACATTATGCACCGCTAACAGCCACTGTTAATGATATATATATATATATATGTAGTGTAGCTCTAGGCAGACAATGCAAAACCTGCCCTTACCCTGTCGAAGCTTATCAAGACTCAGCTTTTGTGCAAAAACAAAACCTGCCCTTACCCTGTCGAAGCTTATCAAGACTCAACTTTTGTGCAAAAACTATTTGCTGGTACCACTTCATTTAGAGCTCCTTCACTGAACCTGTACTTGCACTGACACATGTAGAATTACCATATTATGTTTGAGACTCTCTCCTCTGAGACTGTACCGGTGGGTATTCATGCATATCACTGCTTTGGCAGTCATACATTGCCTGTGATCATCTTGTGTATTTTACATTAAGCTGTTCTAGCTACTGTGTGCACAACTGTGTTTATTGTTTTTAGTCTCAGTGAAGATGTCATAATAATAATGAGTATTGTACAGGCGCTTTACCCAATTTCATGAATCGGCTCAAAGCGCCGCGAACTGAACTCAACACACACGCTCACGTGAATCACATGCATTCTCTCACACACTGGACATAAACACATCACAATCACGTGGTGCAAAGGGTCAGTTCAGCTATTTAAATTTCGGAATTTAGAATTGCATTTATTTTTCAAATTTGGTGGGCTGAACATAAATTTTCAAAGCAGTGGAGGGAGGGGGGGGGGGGTGGGGGGTCGGAGTGCCCGGAGAGAACCCCCGACCATTGGCCCGAATGAATGGTACCACATATGAGTAGGAAAAATTCTTTGCCCCGAGTGGGACTTGAACCCCTGACCTCTCGCATTGGTGACAAGTCTCTTAACCACTAGGCCACCAACCGCATGTAATAAAAAATTTTAATTTGTCTATCGTGTAGTTCTTCATATGTAAGTCATTTAGTATCCTCTACACCTGTTATGGTAATCAGTCTACACACCAGTAATGAAGTTTCCTTGTGCCTCCAGCTTGCAGGTATCCAGAATACTGTTTCCAGCTTGGCTGTTTCTTCAGGCCTGGCAGAGATTTAATCTCATCACCTGCTGGTGCTGCAGATGCCAAGGCCCACAGGCAGAAACACACAGCTAACAAAACCTTCATCTTGACTGCTTGGAGAGGAGACTGAGATGAGGTACCTGCAGGTATACTCTGAAAGATAACACACAAATGTGCCGGTGTACACACACGCACCAAAATCAAATTCAAAGCATAAAAATTAACACACAACAGACAGCAGATAACATTACAACAGGTGCTTGTAAAGATTATCTAAAACCACACCACTGTTGGAAAATTCAGATGAGTTATATATATTGCACTTGACCTTAAAGGAGAAGCACAACTGGGATACTCGAAACTGGATGTGTACATGACTGTAGTGAGTATTAAACGTTACACATAAGGTCTGCACTTTAAGACTGCAACCTGGCTTGATCAGGGTCCATACAGGTTCACAGTCTCAAAAATTCATGACTTTTCCATGACTTTTTCAGGCCAATTCTCCTGTTTTCCATGACACCTTCCTCGCCCTCTTTCACACTGACACACACAAGGGTAGAAAATACGAGCTTATCCAAGTTATCGCAGTCAGCAAGACCAATGTTCAGAGTTAGTCATTAGCCTTATGGGAAGGCAGTTCGTTGATATTTTTGGCAATCAGTCCTGTGAGTAATCACCAAGCTGACTGTTTCACTGTTGGGCTCAAAATAGCTTCCATGAAATTCCAAAATTCCATGACTTTTCATGACTCTCAAGATAATTTCATGACTTTCCAGGCCTGGAAAAGCTATTTCCAAATTCCATGACTTTTCCAGGATTCAATGACCTGTATGGACCCTGTTGATGACCTCTAATTTTAAAACAATACCCAGTGTATGCATGACATAAAGGTAATGTACTGTATGTCAATCTCAAAAGTACATGCTTGTATTGTCGGTGTGATTAACTAATTGTACAGAACTTGGTCAATAGCATTACTGTGTTCTCTTCTTCGTCGTCTGTCGTCACCCTAGTAGCTTGCAATTTCGAGGGTTCCCTGCCAGAAGATACAAATCTATTCTACTGAGAGAAAAGAGATGGCACGTTCTGACTGTGAACGCTCGATTTGCGTAACATCCTCTTTGATCCTGTTCTGCGTGAGCCCTTAGCATTCGATTGTTACAGCAATGGAAATGATGTGGATCACTGCAAAGACGACTCCTAAACTTATGGTACCTGCCCCCCAAACTGCTCTTTTTCGAAACAGAAAGGCTGAAAAGGAGCCGACGCTAAAATTAATGACTAACGAAGCGAAACCTGGAGGAAAATAGTCTCACTGCAAAATTACTGTCGAAAACAGATCTCAGAAAAAGTTCTACCATCAAAATTGCTGGACGCAGAACAACGATTAAAGCAATACCTGTATCTCACAGCAATCTTGATCCTGATAAGGGACTGGGTATGACAAGGAACGCCTCGATCTTTTTGTTGAGATCGGGAAGTACCAAAGTCATGTGATGTGCTTCAGGCCACATGCGTTGGTCATGTGACTGTCATGTGACATAGAAAGTGCAACCAAGGTGACGCACATTTGCGTGTTCTTTTGTTTGATGATTTCGTGTTTGTACACGTACGGATTCAAATTCCACACGTGCATGATCCGCTATACCGAATCGTTGTTTTACATAGTACGTGTTTGTTCGCGTTTACATGGCATTATAAGATTGAAGAAATGATCTGTCAGCCGGCTGACGCGGCCGGCCCGGCCCGGCCGGGTCAGTGTGAATACACCGCGGCTTTGTTCTATATATTATTTTATTATCATCATTATTATTAGGATTTTTAAGGCGCGGTAAGACTGCAAATTCTGAAGTCTTCATGACAGCGTCACAAAATCTGAATTGTGGCTGACGCCGGGTTGTTACTGAAGGGAAAGTACTGCGCAAGCTGCGAAATTTGCAGTTGTACAGGTTATTTCCCCTAAGCTGGGACCCTCTTCGTTCATCGTGAACCGGCTAAGATTGTACTGCGCATGTACTAGAAAAACTTCCCATCTTCTCGTCGTTTCGTTTACATTTTCGTGAGAGGCATTTTCTCAGTTTAACTTCAGTTTTATATTCCACAAAAATACTATAATCCATGTCAGGGTGTAAATGACTCAAAGTTATGCAGTCCGGCGGTCACGGTCAGTGGAAACGATCACTGACTGATAACCTCAAGCCATTCACTTGTATGTAGAAGTCGCGGTGACTGAGTCAGTGATTTATAAGAAAACGAACAAACAAACAAACAAACAAACAACAGCAACTTAAAGTTGTTACTGATTCAGCTTGTCTGATATCCCAAAATCATACGTACCATGCTTGAAATACCGGTTAACACGGTGACGGTGTGTTTGTGTCAGAGTGTGACGGCCCGGACGGGGTGTCAGTGTGTGTGCCTCTGTGTGTGTGTGTGTGTGTGTGTGTGTGTGTGTGTGTGTGTGTGTGTGTGTGTGTGTGTGTGTGTGTGAGTTTCTGCAGAAATAAGCACAATCCTGTTTTTCAGTCTGCAGAAATATGGCCCGTAGTACGCAACATTTTTTTCTGCAGAAAGCCGACTGTTTTCTGACACCCATGCCCCTCCCCCCCCCCCCCCCAGACTTTCCTGCAGAAAATACAGTAGTGTTTCTGCAGGAAACAGCTGCACGCATGTCATCCGGCCTTCACCAGTGTTTTCGGCATACCATGGCTGCAGAAAACTCAGGCTAACTGAGTCAGAGGATAATGCTATTTTGTCATTTTCTAATAATTTCCGATTAGCCGGCAGTTTTCACGACTGACTCAAGGACATAATCATAGTTCTGCGTACAAACACTCTGTTCTTGTTTTTACCATTACTGATTTACATCTGCCGGTGTGGCCCGGGGTTCTATTCGCGTCTCAGTTTATCAGTCCCGCTCTTATCTACACTGAGGTGGCTCAGTTGTTTTTTGTCATGGTTGTTCTGGGGGTCAGTTTATCGGTTGTCAAGTTCCGGTAATTAGCAGGACCCGACTGTATTTCATTTTCTACAAGTAATTTCTGCGTCAGTAGTAGCCAGTGCGTCAGTCACCGACAGAGAGCCGGGCGACCGTGTGGGGTCAACAAACGCTGCAATGGCACCAGCGGATTCCTTTTAGCCTTTTCGCACGGGGCACCCACAACAGAAGGGTGCCGTACCGGCTGTGGTCAATATTTCGCCTGTCAACTGACCACTGCCACATGTTTAGTTGGACAATTAGCTGTGTGTGCAGGCCTGTTTCCTCAGTTTGTTAGCGCCCGGTCGTCAGCCTTGGCTCGCCTGGATAAGGGGACTGAATTCGAGGCGGTGTTAAAGAATAACGTCCCGTGGGTGTTGCGATGGACGTGACACAAGGGGGCTTGTCGACAAAGGTTGAAATCTCCAGGGCCACGTTGACAGTTTACTTGACTCTGATTCTGGACATTTGTAAAGTTGATTTCTTCTGTCGCCGCTGGTGTTGCCTTTGTTTTCCGTCTCAGTTCACTTTCGTCAGCTTCCTCTGGAAGTTCACGTCCGAGTCAGTCGGGGAGCCGAGGTGGTCGAATGGTAGAGCGTTGGACTTCTAATGCTCGGGTCGTGAGTTCGATCAGGGCTGGGGCCAAATATTTGTGCTGGCTTTTTCATCGTTGCCCCGTCTTTGACTGATATCACCCTATGCGGTGGAAAAGGACGTTAAACCCCCAAACACCTACCCACCCACGTCCGAGTCAGTTGGCCGGCCGTGGCCGGCATCTGATATCAAGTTATTCTTAAAAACTGACACTGAAAGTGTCAAAAACCGATTCAAGTTTTGACTGAGTTGCTTCCCCGGGCAGATTTTGCTGTGTTCAGCAGCAGTAGCTCCAGTGACAAAACTTGAAAAGGCTACGTGATACAGATGCAAATCTGAGGAAAACGCTATATATTCCTCTTACACATAACGCTGCAGATGACACCCTAGAAATGCTTTAAAATTCACCCAAAAATTCACAAAAATCAGGCAGCCATAGACTCATGCGTAGAGGAAATTTAAACAAATTCCAATATTCCGTTTTTTGGCAATGTTGGCAGCGACCACATACCCCCTCATTCCACGGTCGTCTGCTGGCTCCTGTGCCAGCTGCGCATGAATACAAATAGTCCACAAGCCAGCCTCATTTTTCCCTAATTTTACTATTACCTGGCATGGAACTTGTTTACAAAGCCAACAAAAAGCACCAGATTGCCATATTTTACTATGCACATAAATTTTAAAAGGGGCAAAGATTTTATACTATATTTAGCCGAGTTCTTACTACATGCCCCGGAAGCTAATACTATCACGTAGCCAAAGGCCTCAGTGATTGCCCGCATGGCGTCAGTTTCTCCACACAACTGAAGTGCCGCGGCATCCGGCGTCAGTCATCATCCTCACAGACGGCCAGTGACGTAACCGGCGAAACTGTTGCGTCACGGAGTCATGGCCGGCCAGACACTGACGTGCACACTAATTGATGCTGCTACGTTCAGACCCCTGTGTGTGTGTGTGTGTGTGTGTGTGTGTGTGTGTGTGTGTGCCACAGGATCAGTTTCTCGTAAACTACTTGGTTGAATGGCTTGGTATATTGAGAGTAAATGGGCTCAGTGTTAGAGAAGACCACTCATGTTACACTGACAACTCAGTTCAGCAGTGGTTCACACCGTCACTGTTGAGGACTGATCGCTGACGTCTGATTAATATTACAGCGGCACTCACGACCCGAGCATTGACTGAAAGTCCAACGCTCTACCCGGCATTCGGTTGCGAGTTCGAATCAGTTCCACTGAGGTGGCCAAGGCAAAGGACCCGAGACCAAAATATTTGCGCTGGGCCTTTTCTCGTCAGTTGCTCCGTGTTTAAAGTCAGTCTCAATATACTGACGCACGACAGGCATACAACAGCGTGTGGAAAACTGACTTTAAAAAAAAAATCAAAATCAATGAGTTCAAACAGAATCACTGAGTCACAGGGGTCACTGCATAACATCTGACACCATTGTAGTGACTCTGGCCGACGTATAAGTTGTTCAGTCTAGAAGTGTAACGCGTACTGAGCAGACGACTGCCGACCTTATTAATTTTGGTTGGAGGCTGAGGACCAGCTAGACGGCGCTGATTGGTTGCTATTTTTAGCAGTTTTTTTCGAGTCCCAGTCTGTTCAAAAATGGACCGTAGGCTCAAAGAAAGTCGTATTTCTCTAATAAATTATCAGATGCCACAATGTCACGACTGAAAACTGACCGGAGGTCGAAATGGCCAAATAAAACATCCTTACTTAGTACGTACTTAGGCCCCTGGCTCCACGTGGAGCATAGGCCATCGACAACCCTTCGCCATCGCACTCTGTTCTGGGCTATTCTTGCCACACCAGTCCAGTTGGTCCCCTGCTTACATAGCTCTGCCTCAGCCGGTGTCCCGCCTCCAGCTGTTGCGAGGCCGGCCTCTCTTCCTTTTCCCCTGCGGGTTCCATGTCAGGGCTTGGCGTGTGGTGCTGGATGCTGGCTTCCTGAGGGTGTGTCCAATCCAGCCCCACTTCCTCCGCAGGATCTGCTTGGCCACTGGTTTCTGCCCCGCTCGCTCCCACAGCTCTTCGTTCCGGATCTTCTCTGGCCATCGGATGTTGAAGATGCGCCTCAGACAGGTGTTGAGAAATGTCTGGATCTTCTGCTGCATCGTCTTCGTTGTCCTCCATGTTTCGCATCCGTAGAGCAGAAATGACTTTACGTTGGAGTTGAAGAAAAAAAAAAAAATCCTGCTGTCTGGCAAACGGCACTAGGGCTTCCGGAAAGCGGCCGTTTTCTGCTACAAGTGCATCCATAACTCCGCCCCATCCTACCTGTCTGATTTGTTGGAACTCTACACTCCGTCACGTCAAGTTCCCTCCGGTCTTCATCCGATACCCTGATATTCAGAATCCCACGTACTAAACTTTCTTCTGTTGGCTCTCGAGCCTTCTGCTACACTGGTCCAAAAGCCTGGAATTCCCTGCCTCTTTCGCTCCGCCAGTCAACCTCCCTCGAAACCTTCAAAACAAATCTAAAAACCTACCGGTTTTCATCTCATAGCACCGTCTAACCTGCCTCCGTCTTTCTCCATCTCCTTATTAAGTACCATACATGCAGTTGCCCTGGCCCTGAACCTTCACTTCTATCTGTCTCTTTACTTGTACTCTAAGCGCTTCGAACTACCTTACATGTAGATTAAGCGCTATATAAATAAATTATTATTATTATTATCTAAGCGGCGTTACGAACGTAGAGGCGTTAATATCACCCAAACTGACATGGTTGAAAACTGAGGACGTACAACTCACAAACAAAGCCACCATCACCACTCCCACAAGCCGGCGGGCCGCTCGCACCATCATTTCAGTACCGCCTATCTTCTTAAATCGACAGTCAACGATCCCCACTATGACCCATAAAGTAGTGTAAGTGTTCTTCTCTATGATCACGGATAATCCAACTCTCTACCCCAGGCCTTACAGCGTATTGTCGCCAGCAAGCCTCCGACAGCGGGGCGCGGACTGTAAACACCGCAACAGGTGACAGTGGAATGCAAATAGGACTCGGCCGGCGTCCGTTTGACCACATTACACCTCCGCCGCAGTCATTCAACACGGGGACGTTAGGGTTAGGGACGACGTGTGTACCGTGTCGGTGTCAGTCAGTTGTGAAGTTGTGAAAGTCGTGTGTGTGTGTGTGTGTGTGTGTGTGTGTGTGTGTGTGTGTGTGTGTGTGTGTGTGTGTGTGTGTGTGTGTGTGTGTGTGAGAGAGAGAGAGAGAGAGAGAGAGAACTGGTGAGGCTGAATTTTTTTTTTTAAACTCAGTTAGTTGCTGTTTTGATATTTTTGTTCTTCATTAATTTTATTTGTGGAGGGTTACTGAGTTGTGGTTATACTGGTGATCATGATCAATCATTATCATTGTCGTAATTGTTTTTATTTTGTTGTTGTTTCTGTTGTTGTTGTTTATGGGGTTGCTCTTGTTTCCGCATCCTTTTCCTGTCATTGTATTGGTCATTATACTGATGGTGGAGACTTTTTTCAGTTCTTGTTTGTCTGTTTTGTTGCTTCCTCTGTGTGTGTGTGTGTGTGTGTGTGTGTGTGTGTGTGTGTGTGTGTGTGTGTGTGTGTGTGTGTTTCTGTTGCCTGTTTGTCTGTTTTCTGCGTGTTATCTCCTGCAATCTTTTTCCTGTCAGCGCCCCCCCCCCCCCCTTCGAAACTCTCTTCAGGAGATTTTCATTAGTCACTAACGAATAAATATTTGCCACTCAGGTGTTTCGTAGTCATTAAATACCATCCCACGGCTTATCCCGGATCCTCTATACTGTGTGTTTAGTCGATTCAGTAGACTGCATACCACGGTCTCTTGGAATCAGGGAGCTTATGTTGGTGCAATCGACGGGCAATTATCGAATCCACTGGATGGTGTAATAACGCAATTTACGCTACGTGTCACATGTGCGCCAATTGCAGTGCAATACAGACTCGTCTGTTCTCTCTCTCTCTCTCTGATCTCGACCCCTGTAGGATGTACTGCTGCTCTCCTGTTTTTTTTTTATACTCAATTTTCCCTTCCAACTCCCTTGTACGGCTATAAGCAAGCTTTTCGTGGACCTTTTCAGCGCGTTGCAAGATCATCATCATCGTCGTCGTCATCATCATCATCATCATCATCATCATCATCAACGGAGTCGTTGTGGTCATCTGTACAAAACCTGAAGAAATCTGATTCCATCAGATAATGATTAGGCCTATGTATTCACCACGGGAGCAACTTCAAATCACGCTGAATGTCGACAGTGTTTTCAGCAAAAGTGTCGGAAACGGCATGACATTATTTTTGCAGATTTCAACTGCTCGAACAAAATCATCCGACTTGCCCTCTGGCACACTTGGTATACTATAATCCGTCAAATCGCCATTTCTCACACACGGTACAACCGGCACATTTCACGTCACTACATACACAGAATGCCAGGATCACTTGAGAGCACTGACCCGGCCAGCTGGTTTAGTGGACGGAAATGACCAAATCTACATTTGGCCGCGTAGAGGGTGGCCGTAGATCGGTGACCTCACCCCTGATCTGTTTGTTTGCCTTTTGAGCCGCTTTAGCTGAAGAGGTTGTGTATAAGGTAGCGCGCGATAGCAAAGACTGATACATGCTACATTCCTAGTCAGTGATAGTGACAGTGAAGATGTGATATTTAGCAGTTAGACTACTAGAGTTTCAGGTGATACTCCGACGAGTTTTTCCATCTGTTAAAGGGACTCACGCTGCTGTTTTCATGCTCGCGAATCGTTCTCTGCTGTTTTCTGTCATCTAACATTACATCACTTACTAGACGCCTGCACAGTGACAGCGTCTGAAATGCTGGAACCGAGCCAACAGAAGCGTACTCGATGACAGTGCTCCAGTAGTGTAACAACAATCGTTGAAGTTGAATTTTCGACCGCTCGTGCAATGTGGACACAACACTGTATCGCATGAAGAACTATACTAATCTTCAAGATAGAGTATTTCGAGCGTACAGGCGCACTCACGAGCGAAACTGTTCCAAAACTTAAGTTGGCTAAGCAAAAATGGAATTAGCCCTTTAAAGCAAACCATCCCACCGAGTTCTGGACCTAATTCGACTCTGAACAGCTCGCGGCGCTTTGAGCCAGTTTAAAAGAACCGGGTAAAGCGCCCACGCAATACACTGTTATTAATGTCGGGTCGTGAGTTCGAATCCCGGCTCAGTGGGGCCAAATATTTATGCTGACCCTTTTGTCTCGTCAGTTGCCCCGTCTTTGAAATCATCCCCCCCCCCAAAAAAAACAAAAAACAAAACAAACAAACAAAAAAACAAAACAACAACAACAACAAAAAAAAAAAACGTGGTGGAAAAAGGACGTTAAACTCCCAAACGCCCACCCACCCTCAGTATTACAAGTACAATACATACTACGCGACACTACTGGAGTCTCACACTGAATACATGAAATTCCCACGCCTCCGTCCTCTTGATGATCATCCCGGGCCATACTAGTAAATATACCCAATAAAAACAAGACAGCACTGCTACAGAACACCCCGTGTTACTCCTAAAGTGCCTTCAGTCTGTATCTTTAGCGAGCAAAACGCTTCAGGTCACCAGCAAGAAGAGGTTCATTATCCGCAGTTTATCCACTCACGGAAACGTCTGCGATAAATTTCCCGACAAGAACCTCTTTAGTGTGGCCTTGCACACTCCACACACTTCCGTGGGCTCACCTGCTCAGGCTTGCCGTAGTTGACGAGAAAGCGAAACCTGAGGACAGAAGGAATAAATGACGCTATGAAGAGCAACTGGTGCACCCCCCCCCCCCGGCCCCTTTACCCTTTGGGATAGGCATGTTACGCAAAAGTCTGTGTGTATGGAGATACTTATGAAGACTGGTATCATGAACGTTTTCGGTTTTGTGGTATAGACAATGTAGTGGCAGCGTCTGATGGTTTGGGTTTCTCCGGTCTACTATGCCATGGCTTTTATTGAATCTTACCATGGATTTGGTGGTATCAGCCCATTTTGTTGTATCATACTCTGGATTTTGTTGTATAAGACGATGGATTTTTGTTTGTTTGTTTGTTTATTTTTGGGTTTTCCCCCTTGTACCATACGGGGGATTTGTTTTGCTTTGCTTTGCTTTGCACTTTGTCTTGTTTTTGTTGTTGTTGGGGGGGGGGAGGGTGCTCTTGGTTTTTTTTCATTTTGTTTGTTTGTTATTGTTGTTTTTGGATTTGGGAGGGCGGGGGGGGGGGGGGGTACGGAACTAGGCATGGAGAATGGACTATTTCAGCAACTACCGTCGTTTCTTGCCTGCGACGAAAACTGCGCCTCATAGCGCAATTACTCTCCCGTGAACTGAGAGGGCCTATCAGTCACAGGCCGATTAGATCCGGCCACCTCTCTCTCAGCGTCGCCCGTGTGAAGACGTACTCCAAACCTTGGCCGCGTCAGTATCGTAGCCCAGGGCAACTGAAACCCAGTTAGAGCCGCGCTGGTCTCATGGCTGTAAATTAATGTGATTGAGCACAACGTCGACATCATTCTGATGTTGATGATATAGGTGTAGAGCTACGGACACACAATTAGAGGTGTGCTGGTTCAAAGGCTGTATAATTTATGTAATTGCGTCATTTCGGCGGTGATGATAATTATCAGTAGGGGAAGAGAACAAACGAACGGACGAAGGAACGAACGAACTTTATTTTACAATGAACGTGATTTGACTTTGTACTGTCAGTTTTCAATCAGCTGTTGAAAACAGCTAAACTTTAAAATTCAGTAAATATAAAGGCATACGTATGACATCACACACACACACACACACACACACACACACACACACACACACACACACACACACACACACACACACACACACACACACACACACACAGAGTTAGAGCAATACTGGTGTCTGGATTGTAAATCAATACATAATTGTACCCGCAGTCGACACTGATAATGTTGATGGTGATGATAATGTTAGTTGTAGGACATGATATTACTCGCCCCGAGGAAACAAGTAGCGCACTCTGTATCTTATCAAGGTATGATATCTACGTATTATGGGCCTGTACAATACACTGCTACGCACTACGTACTTTGTGTCAAAACATCGTGTATATGAAGCATAATTATTCAGACATACTGTCGTACAATTTGGTTCATTATAATAGACGACTCCACTCGACAAGCCGCAAAGTCCCGCCCCTTTGCTCTGAGGTGCAATGGCAAAACACAGTAAATCCATGACGTCATTATAGGGGAAAAAGGGGTGATTTCAAGATGCATAGATTGACGTAATAGTCTTTTTTTTCCGAAAATGACGTCAATGGACTTACTGCTTTCTTCCCATGTTTTCAGCCATATTGAACTACACGTGCTACCATCTCTTTGGTGTTTGGCAAGAAAGTTTGCCAGACCATGCCACACGTTGTGCTCATAATACCGCAGCACGCGACTGGCTGAATTCAATCTCTGGGGGCTCGCCGCCTTTGATTGACAGGACTCAGGAGTGTAGTGGTCTATTGTAAATTTATGTATCAACTTCAGTTATGCACACTACTGCCTTTAGGACACCGAAAACGATGAAGTAAAAATGTTTAAGCGGGGTAAAGTATCTGCCACAAAACTTTGGACAGAAAACAGAAACCAGTGCTGTGTGTGTGTGTGTGTGTGTGTGTGTGTGTGTGTGTGTGTGTGTGTGTGTGTGTGTGTGTGTGTGTGTGTGTGTGTGTTTTCACTCTACGCTTCAGCTCGAAATTTCACCTGCCCTCTGGTGCACAGCAGGGACAGCACGCAGTTCATCTCAAGTTGCAGGTAGATTTTTTCTAGCTGAACTGCAGACTTTTTGTTTCATACAAGTGTGATGTGAAGCCCGCCACTCTTCCTGATTAACGTTGACGGATCATTGGTTGGCGGCTACTAGTTGAGTCATCGACGAAACCAGCGTTTGAAACGGACAGGAAATCCCGTTCAAACGATGATTACTGGGTTTTCCTTGATGAATCCCGTATCCTGGTTTATACTCCGGTCGTCTGGGGATGAAACTATTTATATAATTATTTGATTGACGGTCGAGCCCAGGGGGTATCGATTAAAAACAATTTGTTGTTCTTGTGTGTGTGTGTGTGTGTGTGTGTGTGTGTGTGTGTGTGTGTGTGTGTGTGTGTGTGTGTGTGTGTGTGTGTGTGTGTGTGTGTGTGTGTGTGT
>JACVVK020000168.1:707500-742500 GCA_018292915.2 Batillaria attramentaria
CGACGGAATAAGGGGGAAAAAAAGGCTCACATGATGTGCCGTGGACAATTGAAACTGAGGAAACTGGCTTCATACGTTTACATCCTTGTTGCACTGGTCACGACACTCCACCCACCAAAACGGTTAATTGTTCTTAAAAAAAAAAAAAGTAAGGAAGTTCCTAATATTTCCTCGGTAATAAGATAACCCACACCTGATCTGACCTTCATATCCCGAAACACAAAAACGGAATAAAACCACAATTAAGTATGTCAGTCTCTCAGTATGTCAATCTCTCAAACATTTGTAGGACATCTAAAATGCTAAGTATTCAAGTCTGGAGTTGCACATGTACTGTATAAAGAAACGAAGAAAATTCATACGGCTATTTTCTATGGTCGGTTCAAGCGTTAAAGGCATACGGGTGTTCGATTCGTGACTGACTCCGGCAGTGCAGGAACTTGAAGAATGAGGGTGGGTGGGTGTTTGGGGGTTTAACGTCCTTTTCCACCACATAGGGTGATATCAAAGACGGGGCAACGATCGATGAAAAAGCCAGCACAAATATTTGGCCCCAGCCGGGATCGAACTCACGACCCGAGCATTAGAAGTCCGACGCTCTACCATTCGACCACCCCGGCTCCCCTTGAAGAATGAGAACACTCTTGTTCGAGACTTTGTTATCACTGTCACAACATGTTGATGCGAAGTTTTGAAAACATGACACGCGCAGGCAGAGCAAGTGAGTTGGTAAGCCCGATGGTCATCATTCAGTACCTTCAAGGGGGAAAAAAAAAACCCCACAAAAATACCACCACCACCAACAACAACAACAACAAAAAACAACCCTGTGAAAACCCGACAAAACACATTACAATGCACACCGAAAACGCGTGGGACCAACAACATCTTTTGTTTCTGCTCTAAGCATTGAATTATGTCAACTTTAATTTGACACCAGACCAAGCTGAACTTAGCAGCTTCTCTTCACTTTCATCTTGCGTTGGCCTTACCGGCCGAAGTTCACTTTGTGCAGCGAATACTCTAACCTTCCCGTCAACCCTGACATCTCCAGCCGGAGCTACCACTTGACCCACGCTCCTCTCGCCACTTTCGTTACCATGGTAACTCGCACAATGACACCTGTCGGCGGAGACTTGGAAGGACACTAGTAATACAAAGAGGGGGGTTAGAGTCGGGCGGCGGGGCGGGGGCAAGTTGCAGGGTTATAGAAACGGGTGAGAAACGGGAGTCGCGGTACAGGAACAATGGAGAGAATGCCAGGCGCCTTGAGGCACAGTGCAGACAACAAAGTGAACTGTGTGTAAGAGTGTGGGGGTCGTTCACAGTACGTGTTTACCGTAGGGGGAATTGTACTTCCGAGTCGAGTCCCTCTTCACTGACGAGCATCAGTCGTGGTAACCTCTTAGTGGCTGGCTGGCTGGTTGGTTGCTGTTGGTTGGTTGTTTTTATTTGTTTTGTTTGTTTGTTTGTTTTGCTTTTGCTGGTCTGCCCACCACAAGGGTAGTTTCAAAGACGGAGAAGGGGGGCTTTTTCTCGTCGCCCCGTCACACATATGTTGGCAGTTCTAGTGTTTGTTAGCCGTTTTTTTTTTTCTTTTTTGCTGGTAAGTTGGCTGATGAGGTCTGCCCATCACAAGGGTAGTTTCAAAGACGGAGAAGGGGGGCCTTTCCTCGTCGCCCAGTCACACATATGTTGTGTTTTATATTGGCAGTTCTAGTGTTTAATTGTTAGCCGTTTTTTTTCTTCCCCTTTTTGCTGGTAAGTTGGCTGATGAGGTCTGCCCATCACAAGGGTAGTTTCAAAGACGGGGAAGGGGGCCTTTTCTCGTCGCCCCGTCACACATGTGTTTTATATTGGCAGTCCTAGTGTTTGTTAACCGGGTTTTTTTGTTTTGTTTTTTTGCTGGTAAGTTGGCTGATGAGGTCTGCCCATTACAAGCCTAGTTTCAAAGACGGGGAAGGGGGCCCTTCAGTTTCTCGTCGCCCCGACTGGTGAGGTCTGCCCATCACAAGGGTAGTTTCGGGGAAGGGCCCCCTTTTCTTGTCGCCCCGCCGTCAGTCTTTGATATCACCAGTATGTGGTGGAAAAGGGCGTTAAACCGATAATGATAATGAGTACTGTATAGGCGCTTTTCCCATTTTCATGAATCGGCTCAAAGCGCCGCGAACTGAACCCAACACGCACGCTCACGTGAATCACACGCATTCTCTCACACACTGGACATAAACACATTACAATCACGTGGTGCGAAGGGACAGTTCAGCTACAGTGCATTTAAATTTCCGAATTTAGAATTGCATTTATTTTTGATTTTTTTGTGGGCTGAACATTTCCAAAGCAGAGGGGAGAGCCCGGAACCCCCCGACGATCGGCCCAAATGAACGTTGCCACATAGTCTACGAGAAAATTCTTTGCCCCGACTGGGACCCGAAACCCTGACCTCTCGCATTGGTGACAAGTCTCTTAACCACTACTGAGACCACCGACCCTAAGACACCCACCCAACCACCCGTAAAGTTATGCGGCGCTCTGCCTAAACACGTAACAGGTAAGCCACGCCGGTCACGGTGACAAGTGTACGATTGTCAGTGGTCAGTACGAGCCGGGGGAGCAGTCCCTGACATTGACGCCTGGACGGCCGCTGGCTGGAGACAAGTCACCTGACGTGGTGAGGTGATCCAGTTAACATGCCGCCCTGGGGCCGTGGTCACGACGCGCCCGCAAATTTCTTTGCGCAAATGGGTTGCGGATCGTAAGTTCGTACGTGGCTACGTGAAAACTATCTCTTCCGCTAGTTGGCCGGTCACGACGCGCACTTACTGGAAACGGTGTCACGTACGGGTTATTTTTAGATAGGTGTGGGACCCCTGGGATTCCCACGGAAAACACCATCACGTGGCCTGCACAAATTCTCCTTCCAGCGTGAAGCGTGAAAGAGTAGAGGGGGTGTGTTCAGTACGCGTTCACTACAGAATTTTTGATCGAGTCATGTTTATCTGCCGTAGCGTCAGGTTAAATGCGTGGCATGTATGTGGAGAGTGTGATCAGGAGAGCATGCAGGTCGCATAGAGACCGCTTCCTAGCAGTCTCTATCTCAGCATTGGACGGACTACAACCAGTAGAAGCATTTACTGCACGTACAAACCGTATGTATAGCAGGCTCACTGGCAAGAAAACCAACGGAATGAACCCGCTCAATCAAAGAACAACGAAAAACGAAAGAGGAGAGGATAACAACAACATCAACAAAACTCTCCACATACATGCCACGCATTTAACCTGACTTGCTACGGCAGAGAAACATGACTCGACCATAACTCTGAATTCGGAACCCGCACATTTCGGGTCGACAACACAATGAACTGATGAGACCTGCATTGACAGGCATACGATCACTTGAAAACGGTGGTGGCTGATCAGTGAGGACTGACCGAGTGCGTTCAGCACTGAACTAGTCCGAAACACACACAACAAATGTTAACCCACAAAAAGGAAACAAATCAACCCACGATGTGTGTACAGCCGGCCATACAGGCCTTTGCATTGCATGGTGCGTAGTGAACTGAACGCGCCCCCTCTACACTCCAGTCGTCCTGCAGAAGATCGCACAATTCCTGCAGGTCTCTCCTCCTAAATCTAAACCTTTGAAGCATGTCCACATCGTCGTACAAGTCAAAAGGGTTAGTACGATCGCGGAACACCCTTTCCCGTCGCAGTGCTCTTCTCAATTGCAGTTCAGGTAAATCAAGCGGGCCGCCATTTTTCAGATTTACGCAAAGGCTACGGCACCTTTCCGACACCCTCCTAGGTGGTGTACAATACGCAAGGGTTTCCGAGCGGCCGTAACTCTGCGCAAACGTCATGACCACCCAATTTTATCACAAATCGTAAGTTACGGACCCTCGCGTGCGTAAATCGGCGGCGGAAAAGTTACGAACGCGTCGTGACCACGGCCCCTGATCGCATCACTGGCCATTCGTGGTGGGCGCTTGGCCTCTTCAGCTGGCCTACACAGCCGAGGCAACACTCAAGTTGAGGCGCAACGAAAGTCGTATGATAGCAAAACGCCGGTAGGAAACGACACTGAACATTCATTTTTTTTTAACAAGGACCAAAGAGATCGATCGACTCTCTCGATCTTACCTTATCCCATCAAAAGGGGAGCCGGGGTGGCCGAATGGTAGAGCGTTGGACTTCTAATGCTCGGGTCGTGAGTTTGTCGTATCCCGGCTGAGGCCAAATATTTGTGCTGGCTTTTTCATCGTTGCCCCGTCTTTGATATATACTAAGGTATGTGGTGCAAAAGGACGTTAAACCAACAAACACCCACCCACCCTTATCCAATCAAAAACAATTTAGAAAGAAAAGAAAAAAGAAGAAGAAGAAGCCAACTCATAACTTGACAGCATAATAACAACAAAAACATCCAGTAATAAAAACAAAAACAAAACAAAACGTGTCCACGGCCACAAAACCAACAACAACAATAACAACAGCACTGAAAACAACTACAAACGAAACACTGAAATCACAACGAGGAAACCATCTTGACAACGCCACTCTACTCCGTCCAGTCGAGAGTGTGTGTGTGTGGGGGGGGGGGGGGGGATGGGGGATGCCTGTGGAACAGGCCAGCGACACTCTAACATCATCGGCTGGCTGGCTCAGGACAATGACCGCTCAGTCAGCTCCGGTCATCCTTGACCACTTAACTGGTTTTACTCAGTGATACAGTACATGTAGACCTAACTGAGGCAGTTCACTCAGTGATACAGTAGACCTAAGGCAGTTCACTCAGTGATACAGTAGACCTAAGGCAGTTCACTCAGTGATACAGTAGACCTAAGGCAGTTCACTCAGTGATACAGTAGACCTAAGCCAGGTCAGAGACCACTGTAGGGACGACAGAAAGCACGTACACTTCGCTACAATAATTATGTGTTCTGTAGGGACGCCCAAATCCCGCGACAGAGTTTTATCACCCCATTTCACATGACATGTGTTTGTTCCGGCCTTTGTTTTCATTTTATACGAGAGTCAGTTTTTTCTCAAGTTCTGGGGAGCCGGCCGGGGGCAGCCGGAATGGTAAAGCGTTGGACTTTCAACGCTCATGGCCCGTTTGTACTAGTCGAGGTTAGGGCTTTAGCCCCGAGAGTCTAACCTCGAACTACACTAGCTCTAGGGTTAAATTTTCTGTTGTTTTTTGTTTAAATCAGGAAGCGGGCCCATTCCAGGAAGGTGCCTGAGCCGTTATGGAAGGAGCTTTTTCTTCCTTTCTTCGCTTCCTTTTTTAAAATTTAATTTTGCTTTTGGGTTTCTTTTGTCCTAGTCTGGGTTGGGCCCGTAGTCGTGGGTTAAATTAACTTGACCTCGATTTTACATACGGGCCCTGGGCATGAGTTCAAATCAGTCCCGGCTGGGAGCAATTATATTATGTATTCACGCTTGCTTTTTCCTCAGTCGCTGCCCCCTATTTGACGACACCCACGACAGCACCCGTGTGTGGCGGAAACTGAAACTTGAGGACGTCTAACACACACCCACCCATCCCAGTTATTTCTCCCTTCCGCGTTCAGTTTGATCAACTACGGCGATTCACACCGCCCAGTGAACGCATTACTGCAATATTCTTGCTAAATAATATTGCACAACCGTCACGTACTCAGTGGTGATGACACCGCTGGAACACGCGCACATTATCCTACTGCTTGTCAGTTGGGTGGATCTCACTATTGATTTTTCTTTCCTAGTTTTCCCGCGTCATCACTAATGCAATGCCTGCGGCAGCGGCCAAACAAGACTGATGCGCAATACCGTGCAATATCAGTGCTATTTCATCAGCAGTGCAGAAACACGGTAGCGGCGGACCGCCCATCACGGTCAGAAACGACCGGCTGATGAGGAACTGTTTTTGTTTTTAGCCTCAGGTGTTGACCAGTGATGCCAAGTCTCCTAATATAAATGCATGTCTGTAAATACAAACGTGAAAAAGTCGCCGCCGCCGAGTGCCGCGTTGGTTTATTACAGCTGTTGCTATTCGCAGACACTCGGAAAATCTCTGTTCGTCTGTGACACATCAGTGCATGTCATTAACTGTGAGTCAGTGTCGCATCACTAGTAAATCCTGTTTACCGTGCCGTATTTAGGTTTGATGTCTTACTGACGAACGTCCAGTCACAGTCCTTCCAAACAATAAAACACTCACTGAGTAGAACTGAACCAGTTAACTTCAAGTTGAAGCCGCCGCACCACTGAACTCACCCCTCCCCTCTCCGTCTCGGAACTGAAACACTGAACAACTGATTAAAAAAACAACACAAAAAACCTTACCCCAAAACAAACCCAACCAAAAAAAAAACAACAACAACAAAACAACCAACCAACAAACAAAACAAAACAAAACATAACAAAACAAAACAAAACCTGACCTTTTGACTCAATGAAACCCGGCCAACCGTACAATAACAAAACCCTAAAAAAAAAAAAAAAAAAAGTTCGCAGACCCGAAAACAACCCCCAAACGAAACACGGAATCAAAACGAATAAAAACTGGGGAGGGGGGGGGGGGGGGGAGGGGGGGGGGGACCTCGGCGAAATTGACATCGTACATTCAGTCTGTCAGCCGTTTCAAGACTGACTGAACCGATGCGTTTGCCACAGGGACGGAATCAACTATTCCGGCATTGCCAGGCAAATCAAGTTCAAAGAATTCTGAAGAACATCAGTGGGATTAGGAAAAGTCGTGCTCCCTCTTTCACGAAGAGACGCTTACTGTGTAAATAGTTAATTGTCGAGAGTTCACTATGTCAACTTGTCGTCTGCTGCCGCCGCAGCTTTGCTGTAGCACGTCTCCTACCGCACCGCGTTGTTTTGTGTGGAGCACCTGAGGCAAAAGTAGGCCACGCAAAGGACGACGGGAAAAGCCACCAGTGAGTCATGGCGGACGTTATGTGCTAGCCAAAGCTTCCCGTTTGCACCTTTGTGACTTCGCTTGTGTCCAAGTCGGCAGCATTCTCAACGGCCACTAGGCCAGTAAGGATTACCAAAATGGGTCTACGATCATTAGGAGTGTGTGTTGTGTTGATTTTATGCACAGGTGAGTCGGATATTTCTTGTCTGTTTTGAATTTTCACCTGTCGTTATCCCCACTAGCCTGCGTCGCTGTTTTCTCTCTCGGCTGTCCACCTACAAGCCATGCCCATCCCTAATGAGGTGTCTCGCCGGATATGATTCGTTTTGCTTAACTTTATTCTGATAAATATGGTGTTTAGCACTCTTTCACAAGTTTGTTTGAAACTATAAAATTTGTAAGACATGAAAAGTCGCTTCCGTGTTCTTCGCAACCATAGGTGTGTGTTTAGGTGCGCTCAGTCCCTTTCAAACGGAGGTCACGCCTTCTTCGGCTTTACGACTCGGTTCCCAAGCTTTGCTCGGTGCACCTATCCCCACATTTCATGCTTTCTTTTATTCTTTAGAAGAACCGTAATTGAATAAATCATGAAGTAGAAGAACTGCAAGTTGCAAGGAAGTGCTGTATTCACTATTTGTGTAACAGTGTAAGCGGCAGCGCATGTCACCATGTGCAGCGCCCCACGGAGCTGGCGCAGGCACCATGCCGTCTCTATTGTATTGGCGAGGACACAGTCGTGCCAAAACAGCACTTGCCAGGCTATCAGTTCAAGCATCTGTGGATAGATTTGTAGATGAATTTGTTTATTCAATCAGTATCAGGTATTGTGGAGTATAGGGGTTCACCTGAATTGTGAAGTCATCTTGTTGCCTGGGGTGTACCAACATCTTATGACTAGCAGAATTTTAAATCAAGCAAATATATTAATCCTGAGAAGCGAAATTAGAAGTGGCCATCATGGAGAAAAGCAGAACCAATAAAAGCATTAAAACAAAAAAACAAAACTCAGTTAAGAACATCCATACACACATACACCCAAACACACATTCACTCCACCTCCCCTTCTCCCCCCCCCCCCACCACCACCACACACACAAAGAGTTACTGTGTACAGCAGATCCAAAAACACATCAAGATCACAGTGAACAAGCCAAAAGCCATCACAGCTGAAGCAAGAACAAAAATTATTATTCTTTATTATGCAGAAGACACAATGCTCAAAGGAACAGTCATAAATCAAGATCACCATAAATCTGGAACATTAAAAAAAACAAAAACAAACCCACCAAACCTGGACCACCCGTCTTCGGACCCTACACAACCACACAACAACCATGGGTGTACAGCAGATCCAACATCACACTCACAGCGGACTAGTGAGAAACCATCACAGCTCCAAATTTATGACAGAATGCTCAGGTAGGACTTTAAAGGATTACTGCAATACATGTACTAGATTTTCATCTAATGAGTCTTAAGGCAAAAAAAAATTGTTGTTTTTGGTAACCCGACCGACCCTAAATTTTTGGGGGGCTGCTGGAAAAAAAAAAAAACCAAAAAAAAAAAACAAGCATGACCAGTTTTGGTTTTCATGCGCCTGTCGTCAGGGAAGTCGCGCGCCATCGTGGACCCAAGAGTAGAATGAAAGATATGGTAAGATAGTGTGTTATAATATTAAATACAGTTTCACAGAGATCCATTTCCTATTAATACCCTGTTTCCTTGTTCTTGGTATGTGTGTGTGTGTGTATGGGTACCCTATTTTTTTAGACATGTTACCTGAAACAACTTTTTTTTTTTTTTTTTTGCCTAACCTTGTCTTTTCTGTTGCAGGATATCATCAGACAAGAGCAGCAACTGTGACATTAACTTCTACACTTGGAGTGAAAGGAGTCAGTGGCCACACAATTACATGTCAGTATGGTCTGGCCCAAGGAGAAACATTTCGTTCCATGAACATTTACAGGGGATCAGGGGATGTTCTTATTGCCACCATGCAGTCCTCAGATTCTGCTCCTTTGTGGACATCAGATGCAGACAGTACATTGCAAGGCAGGGCTACTTTGTCTGGCTCACCTGGATCCCCTGTGACCATGGAATTCAGTGACACACTTTGCAGTGACAATGGTGAAGTGTACAAATGTGAGGTTTCATATGTGACCTCATCCGTAGTGTCACAAGTAGAAGACACCACTACAGTTCGGGTTGAAGGTAAGCCACTAAGCTGTTCAGCCATAGTCTGTATTGTATAGAAATGAAAAATTACGTCATTACAATACAGTATATATGTCCATCCTTGTAGTTGTACAAGAGTTCTTGCAACAGCTGGTTTTCAATTCATGCACTATGAATCAGGTTCTGTGATAATGATAGTGATCATATCTTTTGTTTTTATGTCAGACTTAATGAGCACTTCAGTCAAATTAAAACCACTTTTTCCATACTGTAAAATGTATTGAATTTGAAATAAATGATAAGTAAATTGTCAGCTCCACCCTGTGTTTGAAACGAACACTTCAGCGGCTATTACTTTAGCATTACAGTACTACTACTAGTAATACTAATAGTATTTGTACTATTACAACTAGTGTACATATTAATTGTGTTTTACTGGTGAAAAATTAGAAATACTGGATAAGAAATTGGCTGCTGGTTGATTTTCAGCTCAACATGACTACAGATTTAAAAAATATAATAAAAACTGTTAACTAGTGTTTACTGTCACAGTGTGTGTTCTTGGATCATCATTTGCTAATGTTCTGTTTGCGCTGGCGTTTGACTTACTCTGGTTCCGATGAGCGTCCCACCCATTTTGCTTTGACCATTTGCTTGATTGCAGTACAGGTTGGAGAAAACCGCTAATGCATTCACTGCATTAGTACAATGCCACTGTACACCACAGCAACCGCCTGAAAGTGTAACTGTAAGAAGTTACATCAATTGGTGTGATAACATTTCTCTTCTCATTCCAGCTCCTCCTCAACGTCCACAACCTATGGCTATCACTCCACAAGTGGGAAACAACGTGACAGAGTTCACTGTGCTGACGTTCTCCTGTACTGGTAACGTGGGACTTCCTGCTGGCACGTTCCAGTGGTTCACCTATTTTGGTGAAAACCCTGTAAATGTTACAGACCAAGTAAGTAATGTGATAAAATTAAAACTAAGTCGGCGTTTTCAGTCGTAGTGACTTATTGTAGTTAATCAGCTTGATGAATACAAATTACTGGTGTGTGTGGAAAAAGAAGTTCAATTAGAAAAAAAAAATGAATACAAATTACAGTACATGCTTTTTTTGTGTGTAATTTTAATTATGCTGTCCTTGCGTTCTTCGATCACTATTCTAGGTTACTTGCTCCTGATCACCATGGTCGGTAATGGCATGCGAAGTGGGTGCCTACTGATCACTGCGAATTTGGGTTTTACCCTTGAGCCTTTTTTATTTTATTTTATTTACAGTCAAACCTGTGTAAGGCGGTCACTCAAGGGACTGGGTCAAACTGACCACCTTAGACAGGTGACCGGGTTATCCAGGGTGTCATGTCAACAGTTAGTGTGGCAGGGGATCCTCTGGGGTGACCAGGTTAGACAGTGGTTTGGCTTATACAGGTGACCGCCTTGGCAGGTTCGACTGTATTTATTTATTTTTTAAAATTATTTTTTAGCATAAAGGCACTGGGATAAGACTGGTGATCAGTAGGCAAACCCTTCACTCACCATCACTGAGATCCCGACGATCAGTAGGGAATGAGTGTCAAACAGTTTGTGGATAACATATATTGAGTGGACTGTTTATTTGGGTAATGCTGTTGTGATAGAAAAGATTTGTCCGTCTGTCTACATTGTCAATTCAAGGGGCTGTGCACTTGAAATTTTGAACAGTACATACTGTATGTATGTATTTCAATCATATTACATTTAACATTGTCTAAAAATTTTCCTCAAGTGTACTGTGGGTTTTTTTATGATTTTTAAATTTTTTTTTACTGTCCCATGGATAGAAAGGGTCAGTACTCAGAGAAATGCCAGTGAAAGATCTTCCAGTAGGGATGAGTTAGTATTGCATTTGCAGATCAGTCAATTGTTGATTTCCAAAATGAAGGATTTGACCAAGTCAGTGATCAGGAGAGAAGTGACTGTTTATTGTGGTGGGGACGTACCCAGCGTCTTTCCATGACCCTAATTTCACTGACGCCATGCAGTATGCTGTCTGCTATTCTGTATTGCCACAGTTTTTAATTACTGTTACAATTAGTGACTTACAGCGTAACACAGCGTAAGTACAGCTTCTTGGATTGGTGAAAACTTGGGCAGATTAGACTCTTGGAGTGTTCATTTAAATACATTTGTGTGTGTATATATATGGATAGATAGATGGATAGATAGATAGATAGATCTATAAGTTTTAACTGTTTTAGATAAAACTGAGGCATCGTCTAAATATTACAGGCAACTCAAGGGACAGCTAGGCCAGAAGACTGCACGTTTAGTCGTAATAGCACATTGAGATACACCACAACCAGGACACAGGTTGGTGAGGACCTTGTTGTTCGGTGTCGTGTGTACCATCCCACACAAGGCAGCAACAACGACCCCATGGATTGTGGGACTAGTAACACCTTTTGCAGCATGAGTCAGAAGATCAGTGTTCAATGTAAGTACATGTATTCTAAATTGATGAGTCAATTCATGTGAAAGACATTTTTAGTGAAACCTCATTGTTTCAAACCCCCCCCCCCCCACCCCACCCAACCTTGTAAGTTTGTTCCAGCAAATTGAGCATTGTGTAGGGTCTGTACAGGTCATGGATTCCTGGAAAAGTCGTGGAATTTGAAAATAGCTTTCCCGGGCCTGGAAAGTTATGACATTATCACAAGAGTCATGAAAAGTCATGGCATTTTGGAATTTTATGGAAGCCATTTTGAGCCAGACAATGCTGGACTGATCGCCCAGAATACCAACAAACTGCCTTCCCGTAAGGCTAACGACTAACTCTGAACATTGGTCTAGCTGACTGCGATAACTTGGATAAGGTCAGAATTTCTACCCTCCCGTGTTCAGTGTGAAAGAGAGTGAGGAAGTTGTCATGGAAAACAGGAGAGTTGGCCTGGAGAAGTCATGGAAAAGTCATGAATTTTTGAGACAGTGAACCTGTATGGACCCTGAATTTGTGTCAGTTCCAGGACAGATCTTTATTGTACTGAGTGCTGTATGTTAGAGAGAGAGTTAGCGGAAGGAAGTAAAGCTGAGAAACCATGGTCGTGAGCGGCTAAAATCACCAATTCATATGGCCTTGGTTGTACCGACCATTTTCCTCCCGGTGGGAGGGGAATGGGGGCCCTATGATTGGTGAGATACCCTTAGATCTGTTAGACGTTTCAGCGGTAGGATGGTAGATTGCCCCCTCCCCCTCCCCCCCGCCTCCCAAACTGTGGCTTGTAGCCAATATAGGGCAAGGCGGACTTGTCCAGTGGCATACAAAGCAAACACCTCCTAGATCTACGGAGCACTCTCAGCTTTACTTACTTCCCCTACTTTCAAATTGACCTGATTGAGTGCATTTTTTCGGCTTTAGCGACGCCTTTGTTCCTATTCTTATATGTGTGTTGGTTTCAGATCCAGTCAATGTGTCTGTGGCTCCTCCCATGCTTACTGTGACAGAAGGGGAATCGGCCACGCTGACATGCACTGCAGATGGCAACCCTGCTGCCACAGAGTAAGTTTCATTTACTCAGAAAATTTGGAGGATTTTTTTTTTTTTTTTTTTTTGCTTTGTTTTGCTGTATATGTGGCAAGACTAATAGTAACTTGATTAAACACAAAGATGTTTGGCCACGCTAACATTAAATACTGTGACCCCAGGATTATTGTGTGTGGATATATATATATATTGAATTTTTTTTTGGGGGGGGGGGGGATTGGCAGAAGGGGTATTTTTCTGTGATCTCTTTTATAAGGGTGGGAGATGGGAACTTCACAGAAAGTGACTGAAACAGAATGTTGTTCAGTTTATGGTCAGAATGTCAAATGAGCTATACATGAATCATCAAGCTGAGATTTAGTAATGCATTCTCTTGTGATCAATGGCTTTTTTTGGGGGGGGGCCCCTTTCATGTGTCCACAACTGTCTGTTGTGAAGGGCTACAAGTGCAAGAAGTGTGACTTGTTGCTAATTAAAACTGTTTCAGCTTTGTAGTTTCATCTACAGGTTTTTTTTTTTTTTTTTTTGGGGGGGGGGGGGGTAATTCTACTGTGTCTGAACTGTACAATGAGTCCTTAAAAAAAAGGGTGGGTGGTTGGGCCAGGGGGAGGGGGGTGGAGGGGGGGGGGGCAAGCAAAGAAAAAACTGAAGAATTCCATATTTTGGGCAAGGCAGATCGTTTTGCCAGAAGGTGACTACGCACTCTCTCAGATTGGTTAGTCACTGGTGACAGTGTGTGTGTGTGTGTGTGTGTGTGTGTGTGTAATAATTGTAGAGACTCTGGAAAGCTTGTCAGTCAGGCAAACACAGGCAGTTGTGGCAGCTTGCAACTTGCTCTTTCGTACTGCTTCTTGGCTGGCTTATATATCTACTGGACGTTTATTTCAGATTCAAGTGGTACCAAGGAGACATGGACAACGTGCTGTCTAACACCACTGAGCTTCGACTGGAAGATCTCACGCTGAATCAAACAGGAAACTACACCTGCATCAGTTACAATACAGTTAGTGGGGTCAAATACAGCAGCTCGGCCACCACAGACTTGACAGTTTGTAAGTGTGAAACTGTGCCTTTTGTGATTGTTGTGTGCTCTTGCTGTTTTGAACTTCTCTTTAACATCTTTTTCTTTACCTGTACATGCATTTGGTCATGGTGAATATTCTGGATTGGAAGGCTTGTAAGTTGCATTTAGTAATCCAGTCGCCAAAGCTCTTTGGGAACATTTTTGGTAGAACTGATTTTGTGCACGTTTATTAGATATAGATGTTTGAAATTTGTGACCTAACTTTTAATCAACCATGGATATGATATACCTCATAACCTCAGCATAAGTGAAAATGTGAGGTGGAAAAAAAAAAGTATGGAAATGATCCTAAAATACATAATTATCTCCTGAGAACCTGAAGTGAAAATGATGTCAAAAGTATTCTTGATCAGTAATTGACATGTACCCCAAAAACCTTTACAGACAGTGGGAAGAAGTGACGTCAGTGAATGATGTCAAAGTGCTGTTTTGGAATAGTTTCATTCTTTGAAAAGGGCTTGTTAGGTTTCCAAAAAAAAAAAGAAAAAAAAAGAAGTGATAGTATTTAGGCTGGTTTCAGTTACGCCAAGAAAACACAGAAAGACAGAGAACGCTGGCTGGGCCATTATAAAATGTATTAGGTCACAACTCCCTGAATAATCTTTCCTCTGCAGTGGGTCTACAAAAGTGGCTCAATAAAAAGTTATCACTGAAATTTGGCGAAAGTCGTTTGCGACTGAGTTACCAAACGTACTTTAGTTGTATTGATTTTTCCTGGCTCATGGGCTAGTCATTTGGGGAAGGTCAGTGTTCCTTGTGATTCAAAAATACATGTACTAGGGTCCTTGGGACCTTCTCTCCATATTTTTGAGGGTCCTTTAGTAAATTTGGAGGTACCATACATCAGATTGTGTCTGTTATACACAATGGCTCAGCAGGAATGCGATGCTGCAAGTGTCCACTGCTAGGCACAGATCGCTTTTTGTTCCTCGGGTTTCTGGGAGAGAGTTGGAAGAATACTGAAAAACGTGCATCCCCTGTGACTCGCTGTTCTCAAATTTGTGCGTCAGTTTTAAGAGTTTTGTGCGTACAAGCAAGCACACGTGTGTGTAGTCGGGAACACTGGAAGGTTATCTGTATCCTCCAGTTATAGTGTTTGTTTTATTGCAGCTGAGAAACCACCACCAACCACAACGCCAGAGCCAACTACGCCAGCTCCCACCACCACTCCTGAGGCAGGAGGGACCGATGGTTCGACCAGCAAAGCAGGAACTGATGGTAGGTCACGCTGTGCGGCTTTTCTTGTATACAGTATAGTGGTATTCGTGCAGATCTTGGATGCTGGGCAGGGGTCAGTGGATTGTTTGAGGGAGAGGGGAGAGGAGTGGGTGATCAGGGTGAAGGGGGAAGGGAGTTCAGATGATACATGCTGTTTTTTACTGTCCTCACCAGCATTTTTTTCTTTCGAAGTGTACAGCGGTTTGTTTCATTCTTGCAAAGAACATGGGCTTCCACACATCTTGAGTTAATGTCATTATTTCACCTTGTGCTTTGTCTGGCATCTTTGCCTGTAGGCAAGTCTAATGAAAATAAAGTACAATGGGACCCGCTTATAAGAAAGTCGGGACCCGATTTTTTGCTTTCCTGTAAGTGGGCTTTATTTGAAGCGGGCTTTCTTATATCCGAGCACCTGAACACTATTTTGTGCTTTCTTATAAGCGAGCAAAAGTAAATAAATGAGTAAAATAATAACTAATTAGACCAATTCCTTTCAGAATTTGGATGTTTTATAACGGCAAAAACATAAAACACACCTATCTACAATTACTCATCAAGTTTGTTGTTGTTGTTGTTGTTGTTGTTGTTGTTGTTGTTGTTGTTGTTGTTGTTGTTGCTGCTGCTGCTGCTGCTGCTGCTGCTGCTGCTGCTGCTGCTGCTGCTGCTGCTGCTCTTAAATTGGTTCGTTCTGGTCACGTTCCGTCCACATACGAATGAGATTTTAAACTGTAGCCTTCTCCATGTCTTAGTTGAAATTCAACGGTATAATGTTCTAAATCTAAAGCAACTTAATACACACACACACACACACACACACACACACACACACACACACACACACACACAGAGGAATTCTGTGGATTCACATCTTCTCCGGAGTAAAATTGTTTCTTATACTTTTATCAGTTATTGCGAATATTTGACAGCATCGCCAGTGGAATCTGCTGTTCATCTGCTATAGCCTTTTTCAGCTTGTGAGGGTTGGCCTCAACTTCTTCGATAAGCTTAATTTTCCTTTTGAGTGATATTGACAGTCTCGGCTTTGAGTCAGCCATTTTGACCGGCGTTTGACAAAGATCTGAGGCTTGATTCCCCTTTTCCGATTCCACCAGTCAAAAAGGGGAAAGAAGGAGCCTACAGGCACCTGCCCAAGCTGTTGTGAAAAATACACGCTGTACGTGAGAGTCCATGTAATGTGAATTAATGAAAAAGAAATACAGTGTTATTATTGGAGAAATTTTGCTTTCATGTGCCTGTTCAAAACTTCCCAGCCACATCTGGTGTGACGTCAAAATTTCCTGAAAGGATCAAGTTGTGTTTTTCGTGGAAATACTTTCGATTAGGTGAGCTCGCTTACAGGAAACTGACTTAAGGAGGTCTCGCTATTGGAAAGTAAAGTTCTCAAAACCGACTTGACTTTCTTATATCCGAGCTAACGTCCTCGGTGGGACCAGAATTTGACGTTCTTATAAGGGGGGTTTCTTATAAGCGAGATTCTTATATCCGAGCTTTCGTAAGTCATAACAAAGAACACCTTCGACGGGACCAAATTTTTTGCTTTCTTATAATTATTAGTTATAAGGGGGATTCACTGTAAGCGAGCTTCTTATAAGCGGGTCCCACTGTATCTACACTGCCCCTTTCAGGGGAAATAACCGCATGTGTTCATTACACTGTCCTGAAGAGTTTTAGCCCTTGAGCTGAGGCTTTTGGGTTGGATCAAGTCACAGTCATCCAGCGGAGCAACAGTAACAGTGAGGATGGGGAATAGCCTCCCCTAGAAAGTTTTGCATGTTACCTGACATTGACTCTGTCACTTGTCACCATAGACAACACCCAGAACACTGTTAATGGAAAGTTGACGTTTTCTTTTTTTTTCTCTTTGTATTTAATTTTGCAGATACCACCATTATTATCGCAGTTGTTGTCAGCGTTGTGGCCGTGATTATAATCGCAGTTGTCGTCATTTTTATCATCATGCGTCGGCGCAGAAATAGGAAAGAAGTTGAAGGTAATGAAGTAGATGAGCTTGTGGAGGCTTATATCAAACTGCATTGTGTGTGTGTGTGTGTGAATTGTGTCTGTCTGTCTGCTAATTGCTGCTATTGTTTTTTGTTTTTTTTGATGAGTGAATCACTTCTTTTTTCAAGCGGCTATAGATACATTATGTATTTCCCTTACTTCGCTCGTACACAAACTGTAATGACAAGTTTCTTTATGTTCTTGTTTTGGTTTTGTTTCAGAGCCACCAGAAAAGCCATTCAAGTAAGTTCACTTTTGCATTAAGTATTTACCCTGTAATGCACTGTTCCTAACACTGTACTTTTTTTTCTTTCTCTAGTCTCCGTTTGCATATATATGCAACATTCGTTCAAATTGCGTAGTAGTAAAAGCACACAATACAGTTTAGCCATGGTTCTCAAATGGACTTTCTAAATTCCAATTCTGAACAAGTTTGAGGTTTTTTTTTTTTTTTTTTTTTTTTCCAGTCACAACAATTTTATCATTGTGTATTATTATTCTGCAGTAACCACGCTGGGATCAACACACTGGCCACGAGACCTGACCTTGTCAACAACGACAAAATTTATCCAGCGGCTTATAACAACGTGAGTCAGTCTGATACATCTTTCTTCTATTTCTGTCTGTTCTGAGTAGGTTGTAGATTGGGGGGGGGGGGGGGGGGGAAGGGGCAAATTACTTTTGCAGTGTGCTTGGTCAGGTATGTATTCTAAATTTCTTAATTCTCGGTACATGTATGTGAAACAAATCAACAGGTAATGATGATTAAGATTGTTCAGTATACTTCAGAATTTGGTTCTGTGCCCTTGTCAGTCTCAGAGTACTCTCAAGATAATTATTGTGAAGTATGCAGTAG
This sequence comes from Batillaria attramentaria, assembly GCA_018292915.2. Classification (NCBI taxonomy): domain Eukaryota; kingdom Metazoa; phylum Mollusca; class Gastropoda; family Batillariidae; genus Batillaria; species Batillaria attramentaria. The sequence goes on from JACVVK020000168.1 coordinate 725,295, forward strand.
AGAAAGTGTATTATGATCTACACTTTCGCTACTGCATACTTCACAATAATTCTACTTCTCTACTGTCATGCGTGGGTGACACTCTTCAGTCTGGGTGACTGAAATCCGTTTTTTTTTTTTTTTTTTTTTAAATTAAAAAAAAAAATCTGCCCTGACTGAAATTCTGTTTATTGAGCAAGCATGGTTCATGTAGTACTGTTAAGGCGATGTCACACTGAAAACATGTTTTCCTAAAACATGTTTTATAAAACATGTTTTGAAAGGCAAAACGCCCGAAACATGCTTTCCGAAACAATACATGACACACGTGAAAACAAGCAAGCGCGCGTCTAAGGCGAGAGAGAGAGAGAGAGAGGGTCCCGCTGCGGACATGTTGACTGAGCGGATACGGGAAGGTGTCACTTGACACTCTGCAGGGCGGCTTTCATTGGTTGAAACACAAAACATGTTTTCGGATTTTAGGGCAGGCTCTAAAACTGAAAACACGATCAAAACATTGTTTTGAAAACATTGTTGTGAAGTATGTCACACGACAAAACACGTCGTTTCGCAGCGAAACATCTGAAAAGAATGTTTTCAAGTGTTTTTGCCCTCTCGTGTGACATGGCCTTTAGTAGCGAGCCAGAGGTTAGTGTCGCATTCATATTTTACTGTGAGAGTGCTAGGAGAGGCCACCAAAAGCTTCTAAAATCGCTAAACATTTGTGTTTGCCTGGGAGTTTCGTCATTGGGGAACCCACTGCCTCTGCACCTCAACCTGGGTTTCAGTCTTTTCAAAAACTAAGTGTCACCCACGATCATGCCATTTTTTTTTTCTGGACCTAAGAGTTGCTCAGTACTAAAGAAGTAGTATTTTTCAACAGTGACAACCCTCAAGTTTTCAGCGTGTGCCTTTTGTGACTTGTCAGTTGTCTGTCTTCTATACTCTGATACTGTCTCTGCTTTGGTAAGCGAGTACATGTATGTTCCTTGCTGTGGACTTTCGCCCGAGACATCTGTCATCTCATTCTCTTTCCTCTGTTGAAGGCTGGTGGCTTCAAAAATGAAGATGGCTTGACATATGCTGAGTTGCAGTTTGACAACAAACCCCGCAGCAGACGGCCTTTGGCCTTGGACGATACGCATACAGATTACTCAGATGTCAGCATGCCCCAAGTGTGATGAAAGATTTTATTTGTCTTTTTCCTCCTTTTTTGTGTGCTGTGTTTTCTCTGAAACTAACAGTAGGGCTGACGTAAGCTGTTTTTGCTTTTTAAACTGCTTTTATTTTTTCCTTCTTTTTTAGTTGTCAACTTGCACATTTTTTTTTGTTTGTTCGCAGCGTTGAGTTGCCTAGGAAATGGAGGCTTTGAATTTTGAAGTATTTGTTTTATGAAAGCATATGAAAAGTAGTTTAATATGTTTCATATTAAACTTATGTACGGATGATTTGTACTTACAAGTGTCACATTTTGCCATGACAAACCAAAATATTCTGTCAAGATCATTTACAGGGGAGGAAAAAAAAAAAATTAGTTCTCTGCAACTTTTCTGAGCTTTTACTTTTTAATTTGAAATAGTGTTGTAGTGGGTTTTTTTTTTTTTTTTTTTTTTACAGCTTTGCTCTGTAGTAGCAAAATTTCAGATTCTCTTAGTTAGGCTCTCCATTTTCGTTTGTCAATGATTAGATTGCTGACTGCTTCTGATGAATTTGCCCATCAGATCTCAAGTTGCGCTGCATAGCTGAAGCAAATCTAAATTTATGCATACTGTTGGTTTTTGTTTCACATTCTGTTAATGTTGATCTGTTATCATCTGTCATCATTGTGTTTCACTTCTTATCCCATTTTTGGAATGCGCGAGTGTTCAGTTGGATCATTTTTGTTGGCAACACTCCATGATATCGATGCCTTCATGGAATTTTGGCGTAAGTGGAATTGGAGAAGAGCACAGAAACACTCAAAACATGTCACTCTTCAGAATCGAGTTATGCTAAAATTCCACAGCGAGGCGCACATTTCTTGATTTTTAACATAATTTACATTCACCATGAGATAGCCATTTTGTCACTTGCATGATGGTAAACGCCATGATCAGTCTATTTCCATTCCATCTTTTTTTGGGGGGGGGGGGGGGGGGGGGGGGGGGAGTTATCATCTGTTCACCAAATCTGCCATTGCGTGTTTATAATAACTGTTGGTTGATCACTTTTGCAAATTTGCACGCTTTAAGACAAACACTTGTAATGTGCTTGTACTGTATGTACTGGTGTTCACTAACCAGTGTGCTCTTTTTGTTGAGAGACGTGTAGATTCATTTCATGTCAGACCTGTTTTGTGGCCATCTCAAAGTGAAAGACCAGAGCAGTCACCTTTTCTGATTTGAAAAATGACCGCAGGTTCGGCCTTCAATCTTCATTTAATCATTGCGCAGTTGGCGAGTGAAACGCACGTATGTCGTGTCCACAAAGGGGTTGTCCATTGTACGCAAGTCTCGGATAATGCTGCTCATACTGTGAAAAATGCAACACGGGATATTTTTTATGATCAGTGTTTTGATCCAGTTTTGGTTCTTTTGCATTGGCGGGACATATAAATATATATAAATGGAGAATCACATGCAGGTTCATGTAGATCTATGAATGTGTGTATCGTGAGCATACCATTGTTACAGTCTACTGTGTTTTGACGGTCGGAAGCAGTAATAATTACATAGGTTTATTTATACATGGTGTTTGATACAAGTTTCTTCAGTGTCCTTCCACTTATCCTCATCTTGATCGTATACATTTTTTCAAGGACCATGGGAATGAAATTCCTGAAAAGTGTGTATGTAGATTTTTTTTTTTTTTTTGGTTGAGTCCATTGTAGGAGAGGGGGAAAAGGCTGTCTACTTGCCCACATTGTCTGACTCGTCAATTTGTCATGGCAATTGCAAAAATGCAGCATCTAGTATCTTTTGTTGTAGGTTAAAAAAAAGAAAAAAGAAAAAAAAAGATTTTTGAAAACACGAACTTGCAGACTGATCCAAATGTTTAGCAGAGTGAGCAGTGGCTGATGGTGCTTTTATGGTTAGTCCGATTTTTGACTGCTCACCAGTTGTGTCTGAGAAGAAAAATTAGCTCAAGCTTTGTCAGTTTGTGGCAGGAGATGTTTTATTTGTCTTGTACAGTTCCTTGTTGCTCTACACAGACTTTTTTTTTTCTTATAAACTGTGCAGCAAAGTGTAGCCTAAGCCGTGCAGCTTAAAACTTGCTTGGTGGTTCCATCTTACAAGGTTGTTGGAATGAGAAAAACAGATATTTTCTTTTTCTTTGTGGACACTGTTTTAGGTGATCTGTCAATCATGCATATTTGCTTGAGCTTTATTGCTTTCATTTTCAACCAAAGCGTCCAGCATTTTATGGATGCGGTTTAACGACATGGACGATTCACACATTTTGTAGATATATGCACAGTAGTGTTAGAAATGTTAAATTCATGTACACTGAGAATGGATGGTTCAGTGTAAAACATTGCTGTATGCATAATTGTGTGTGGATGTGTTTGTGTGTGTGTGTGTGTGTGTGTGTGTGTGTGTGCGCGCGTGTGTGTGAGTGTGCGTGCACATGCATGTTTAAACTCGGTTGAATGACGACAGACTTGCGCATTGTTTTATCATGGTCATTCACCAGTTTACAGCTACAGCTTTGGTTTGGTTCTTTTAATCATTCACACGGTAGGAATATGTTAATAGTTAAACATAGACGATCATGCAGTGGTTTTGATCTCAGACTGAATACTGGCTGATCTGGCCCTCTGCAGATCAGAAATGAAATTGTTATAGCACTACATAATTTGTCATGTATACACACATCAGTTGCTTGGTATTATTTCACTGAAACAAGACATCCGCTGAAAATATCATTTTTATCAGTCTTACTTAGGATCAGCCGTAGTGAACTTTAATTCGAACCTTCCTCCGACATGTCAGCATTGTTTGGTTCACACGTGTTGAAAACTTTGTAATGAAAAATTTGGCAGCATTATATTAATTCAAACCTGAGAAAAGGTGGGCACAGGGTTAGCACAGACAAATCAGGCGTGTATGATGTATGTCAAATATAGTGCATGCCAGTTTAACTCTTTGACGACGGAGCGCAATTTCTGACACACGATTTCCTATAGGAAATCGTGTGTCAGAAATTGCGCTCCGTCGTCAAAGAGTTAATGGTTGTGTCTTCACTTGAACACATTCTTAACAGTGATGGAGGAGGGAATGTCTCCCGTCTTTGCGGAAGCATAAGCAAATGAGATCAATACATATGCTTGTAAAGTCTACTCTCAGTTGACATGTGCTGTTTGAAAGAGCGTTATCATGCCTTTAAAAAAAAAACAAAAAAAAACAAACTTTGTTCATACCATTAAGTAATGTAGGAACCTATTCCCTTGTACCTGAATCGCAAGTAATTAATTGTCTTCAATACAGGAACGTGAAAATTTTCAGGTCTGTCCAATGTTGCATGTAGGAAGAGTGTTCTCCAGTGCAAAACAACCATTAAGGAACCGTTACTTTTTTTGCCGAACTCTGGAAGATACTGGTATAAACTGAAAGTACATGGGTGAAGGGAAAAGAACAGGAAGATCTAGGAATCTCATGTGTTGCTTGTGATGTGTTAGCAGAGCGTCCTGAATGTGTTGCGGTGTCTCAGTGTCTGACTGCTGTGCGCTTCATCAGGTTACTTACTTCCCACAAACTTGTTTGGGTGGAGCACTCTTGAAAACATGGGGAATACAAAAGGCATCGAATAGCATGTGTCACAGATTTTGTAGGGAGTTTACAAGCTTATGTCTTGGCTGGATGTGTTCATGAAGGGAGCAAGTGAACGGTAGTTGTTCAGGTGTTACCTGTATTTTGCTGGTTTTAGCATGGCACTGCATTATGCAGCATGCTTTGTGTCGTTTTTGATTGGTTTTACATTGTCCTGTACAGGCTTCTGGGCATTCTGAATTGGCTAATTTGTATGTAAATTTTTTGTTGTTGTTTATGGGGAAGGGGGAGGGATGCCATTTTTAATGTCTTGAACCAGTTGCTGTAATCACACGATTTGACATGTGTGTCTAAATGTCTGTTGAAGATCAACATATTTTGTGGAGTTTGTTGTTTGTGCATGTATATGTGTTACATGAATGCCATGTTTTGTCATTACAATATCAGCCAAAGAGAGAGAGAGAGAGTGTGTGTGTGTGTGTGTGTGTGTCGTGTGTGTGTGTGTGTGTGTGAGAGAGAGAGAAAGAGCGAGAGAGTATATATACTGGCGTTGTTTTGATTTGCTTGCTTTTGTGTGTGTGTGTGTGTGTGTGTGTGTGTGTGTGTTCAAAATAACAGCCCTATTACCTAAATATCTGGCCTTCGGTGAGTTTTAAACATGGTCAGAGTTTGTGCAGATTGTTTCGTCAGCAGTTGTAATCAAAACTTGGCATGTAGTAGGACATAGAGAATTGGTAGCAAAGATTTTCATTGTACATATCATGGAATCATATGCTTGTATCATATGCATGTAAAATATTCATTTACCGGACGTACCGAGATCTGTATGCATGTGATAATTTTACACATACTATAAATGTTGTGTTCTTGTGAATGCTGTTGTTTGTTTGTTTGTTTTTGGGTGTTTTTTTATTGGGGGGGGGGGGGGGACTTTTCCAGAAGTAATGGACAGTGTAAGGTTGTATTTTTAATGTTGTTTCTTCTCAGCTTTGCAGTCAAAGAACAAATAACTGAACAACTGTCACACATGTTTGAAAAGTAATTTGATTGGAGGTTAAGACAAGAAGCAAACAATTAATTTCGCACACAAAAAAAGCTTGTAATACATGTACTATCTGTACGGATGCATTCCAGATTAATGCATGCAGCGCAAAATTATTTTTGTCTGGTTTAATTCGCTTCCATTTTTATCTGGCAGTTCTAGATCTGCAGCATGTTAGCTTTTTCGCTTGTTCGTAAAAATTGTGCATTCCAGTAGTGTCCATTCAAATATATATGTTGTCTGTGCACTTTGCGTTTACCATCAAACAGTCAGCTGGATTTACTATATAGTATATTATAGTATATATATGCTGGACTGGTGATAGACATATCCTTTGCTGGTCTGATTTTTGCTTTGTATTCATGAAGCAGAGAGCCAGATGCCAGAATTCACAGCTTACTGGATCGACATATCATGAACATGGACCTATACTGGCCAGTTTTGTTCCCCCCCCCCCCCCCCCTCCATTTCACACCTGTACAGTGCAGCAATTTTTTTTTTTTCTCTTCTGTGAATAAAGACTGGTTCTATATGTAACAGTTATTCCATTTTCTCATAATGTCACCAAAGACAGATGATATCATAACGGCAGATGTTTTTTTCCCCTCCCCAAATTTCAGTCTGTTGCTGTGTCATGTGTTTGAATAATATTCCAGTGCGCAATGGTTGTGGATTGCAAAGTTCTCTTCGTGGACATTACAAATTTTACAGCATAGGAGTATCAATAAAGTGCTTTATTTTTTGCATGCAGGAATGAAAACATATCCATCATTTTCACGCATGACACTGCATTTTTCTCCATTAAAATTTATGTTTTGGACTTCTCAAACTCAAAGCACTAAATCTTTGCATTCATTTAAACCACTGTTTTGTTCCCTCCCTCACTCTGAATATCAGCATATCAGTTTAGAGTACATGTTGACCAAGTGTTTTGGGTTTGTTTGTTTTTTTGGTATAAATTCAGTTTTCCTGAATATATCATCACGTTGATGAACTTGAGACAGACCTGTTGCTATTTTTAGACTTTGTGCAGATGTACAGTACAATGACATATCAAATAAAACGAGCCTTGTATTGAAAGAATTGTGTCACGTTCATTCAGTGTGGCAAGAGTCATACGCTCTGTGCTAAATTGATAGTTTTAGGATACACACTACAGGGTAGTGTTTTGCTTGAAGTAAAACTGTTACGTGTACCGGCCCCCGTAGTGTAGTGGTTAGCACTTCGGACCATGGACCGGGAGGCCCGGGTTCGAGTCCCAGCCGAGACAAGCGGGATTTTTCCTACCTAGGTCGGCTCCTACCCAGAGCGGGTGTGCTATGGGCCCGATGGGGAGGCTGTTGCCACACAGCCGAGATTCACCCACTTCACGGGTGCGACTTTGAGGGTGCTTCCCTTAGTATGACACGTCGTATGATGTGGATATACAATACAATACAATGCCGGTTGCCACACAGCCGAGATTCACCCACTTCACGGGTGCGACTTTGGGGGTGCTTCCCTTAGTATGACACGTCGTATGATGTGGATGATTACACGGCCGGCACCGCAGGTGCCTTCGTTCCCGGGCCTGTTTAATGCCGGGATATTTATGACAGGAAGCGTGGAATGCGGCCCTGTCCCGCAGTCCCAAACCACATGGACCTCCATAACCTCATCTTACTATCATCCTCATCTCCATCATCATGCATTATAAAAAATTGTCCCGGCTTCTGAGTCCTCCGTGGGTTCCACCCATGACCTGGGAGGAACACCACTGGAGCTGGCAAAGAGTTGGGACAGCAAAAAAAAAAAAAAAAAAAAAAACAAAAAAAAACTGTTACGTGTCACGGACGCCAGCTCAAACACAGACGCTGAACTATGACGGCTTGCTGGCGCAAAAAAGGGTGATAATTACAATGAACACAAGATAATTATAATTATCTTTTAATTGGTAAATATGAAAGATAATTATGATCATCATTGTAATTATCAGCTTGTGCACCAGTAAGCCGTCATACTTAACAGTGCGCGACTGTAACAGTTAACTCTTTGTCGGCGCATCCGCCGTTCATCTAAATCAGCAGACATCAGTTTTGTCCCTCCTTGACGACGCGTCATGACTAGAAGAAGGAAGCGTGATTTTCTTTGCGTATCAAGGTTGAATCGCTTAAAAAGAAAAGATTTGAACTATCCAACGATGTAATTTGTCTTCTACAAAAACTGTGATTTCTGGATATTTTTTTCCCCCAGAAATGCCTGAAAACGTGTCACGGAGAGTGCGTCTTCAAAGAGTTAAATAATAATAATAATGAGTATTGTATAGGCGCTTTACCTAATTTCATGAATCGGCTCAAAGCGCCGCGAACTGAACCCAACGCTCACGTGAATCACACGCATTCTCTCACACACTGGACATAAACACAATCACGTGGTGCCGCGAAGGGTCAGCTCAGCTATTTAAATTTCGGAATTTAGAATTGCGTTTATTTTTCAAATTTGGTGGGCTGATCATTTCCAAAGCAGAGGGGGAGGAAGCCGGAGTACCCGGAGAGAACCCCCGACATTCGGCCCGAATGAACGAGAAGGAAAAATTCTTTGCCCCGAGTGGGACTCGAACCCCTGACCTCTCGCATTGGTGACAAGTCTCCTGAACACTAGACCACCGACCGACATGATACACTACACCGTAGTTACAATATGGGGTGCAGCCTAACCGAAGCCGCCAAACACGGATATAGACACGCACAAGTAGACACGTTAGTTAGTCAGTTAGGGCTTAAGGTCGCGCACGCACAGGTACACACGAATTTCAATGACTGCATTAATGCATTCTTTACTCAGCTGTACATATATGTGTAAAATCTACTGAATCACGATTTCAGGCTGTTAGGGTTTTGTTTTGTTTTGTTTTTTCGTGAAGGCGCCCCCCCCCCCACCCTTTCGTGTGTTTACCGAGTCAGAGGTTCTCTTTACACGCCTGTGCTTAACGCGGCGAGCACAAAAACCCCACCAGGCATAGTCCTCCACTTTAGATTCACCTCTTATATAAGAAGAGATGGGACATATTTTACAAGAGGGGGGCTGGACCTTTGCCGTGGCAAGAACTCCACCAAGAAGAAAGAATTAGAATGGAAGTGCACTGAACAAGGTAGGTGCTGTGACTGAAGTTCTCTACACTTGTCGCTTTACCTTACGTATTATTATTATCATCATCATCATCATTATTATTATTATTACAGTCGTATTACTACTATTATTGTCTTCTTATTATTATTACGACTACTTTTACTCTCATTACTTATTTCATTATTATTATTTATCATTATCGTAACTACTACTATTTTTCAAACTATTATTATTATTATTATTACTGTACGTGCGTGCGTAGGTGCGTGTGTGTGTGTGTGTCAGTGTGTGTGTGTGTGTGTGTGTGTGTGTGTGTGTGTGTGTGTGTGTGTGTGTGTGTGTGTGTGTGCCAGTGCGCATGTACGCACACACGTTCTCATTTGATATTCTAACACAATATACTTTGACACAGTGGCCGTATTTACAAACTCGAGTTCCCCAGTCCTTGACTGTGTTCCCGTCTAAGTTCAAAACATACAGATAACAGCCCCCCCCCCCCCCCCCCCCCCGCCCTCCCCCCCCCCCCAAAAAAAAACCCAAGAAAAAACAAAAAAACAAAAACAAAAACCCAAAACAACAACAACAACAACAACAACAAACGGCCCAAGGCCGTTCATATATGTGACCCGTTCTCACAAAAGGGACCATAAGTCGAAAATTATCAATTTTTAGATACAAAAGCAAATCAATGTAATCTACTGGTTATGCAGGTGTTAATTCAATATAAGAATGAAAGCTGTACTACTAAAATTGACAGAGATATCAGCAGTTGAAGTTGGCTACTCACAAGGCGGCCATACTGCCCCCCCAGCACTCTTTAAGTCTTTTCGCCTGTAGGGACGTTCGGCCAGGCGCGACTTACGGTGTTACGGTCACTTTCGCGAGAACGGATCACATGTCAGTATCAATATCTACGCACTCCTAGCAACCATGGCACCTTTAACCTATTACCAGGTCAGACACTCAACGTCTTCCTTGCTGTCTCCGAAAGTTCAGCACACGCACATAATGTATACAACGTGATGACGGGTTTGCAAGACAAAAGCTGCGACTATGACACACATAAAGAAAGGTTGACGTAACACACACACACACACACACACACACACACACACACACACACACACACACACACACACACACACACACACACACAATATTACGACTACTATTACTCTTATTATTTATTTCATTATTATTATTTATCATTATCATAACTACTACTACAGTACTACTACTATTTTTCAAAGTATTATTATTATTATTATTTTGTGTGTGTGTGTGTGTGTGTGTGTGTGTGTGTGTGTGTGTGTGTGTGTGTACTCGGGCAGAAAAGCAATACCCCTCACAGCGGGTTCAATAAAGTACTCTAGTGTCTGTATAAGCGTCGAATTTCATAATTATTTCAGCTGTTACTGAGTCTCTCGACGGCCGGCGGTGTGGACAAAGAACGATGGATAAGCAAAACGATGACGTATGCGGGTATCAGACCGATACAACCAACCAGCTACATGAGACGGCTACAGCAGTTGGAAATGATCACTTTCAACTACACACCCCAAACAACAGAACCACTGGCCAGGAAATGAGTAACAAAGAAAATCCTTACGAGCAACTACGCACACTAAATAGCACCAAAGACAATGGGTACGAGCAACGGCGCACATCAAACAGCAACAACCAAAATGGATACGAGCAACTACGTACATCAGACAGCAACAAAGAAACTGAGTACGAGCAACTGAACGCACCAGTCGAGAAGACGGACCACAAGCACGCGCAGCTTCGGAATGGCAAATCAAATCAAGCCTTTGAGGACGACGAAGTTTCGAAAACGGAGGAAACCAGACGAGAAACGCAGCCGAGAGTCGCGGTTCCAGATGGCAGTGAGGAAAGACCTGCAGTAGCAGTGTCCAGCAGGACAGAAACTCCAGCTACCTCCAACACTGACGTCATCATTGAAGAAACGTCACAGAACGTTCGTAACGCCTCGGATATGTCCGTGGTCCCGGATGGAGGATTCAGGGGCTGGCTCGTGGTCCTGTCTTCCTTTCTCCAGTACTCCATCGCGTTCGGAACGTCTTTCAGTATTGGCGTCTTCTTCGTACCACTGCGGGATTTCTTCGGCAGCAGCAACGCCGACACGGCTTGGTTAGCAGCTGTCCAGATTGGCACTCTCTTCCTTTTGGGTAAGTAAAGCGTAAACTGTAATAATAATACTTACTTACTTACTTAGGCCCTTGGCTCCACGTGGAGCATAGGCCATCGACAACCCTTCGCCATCGCACTCTGTTCTGGGCTAGTCTTGCCACTCCAGTCCAGTTGGTCCCCTGCTTACATAGCTCTGCCTCAGTGTCCCGCCTCCAGCTGTTGCGAGGCCGGCCTCTCTTCCTTTTCCCCTGCGGGTTCCATGTCAGGGCTTGGCGTGTGGTGCTGGATGCTGGCTTCCTGAGGGTGTGTCCAATCCAGCCCCACTTCCTCCGCAGGATCTGCTTGGCCACTGGTTCCTGCCCCGCTCGCTCCCACAGCTCTTCATTCCGGATCTTCTCTGGCCATCGGATGTTGAAGATGCGCCTCAGACAGGTGTTGAGAAATGTCTGGATCTTCTGCTGCATCGTCTTCGTTGTCCTCCATGTTTCGCATCCGTAGAGCAGAACTGACTTCACGTTGGAGTTGAAGATGCGAAGTTTGGTTCTTATGCTGACAACTTTGGATGCCCAGACGTTCTTCAGCATGACCATTGCTGCCCTTGCCTTGCCGATTCTGGCTGTGACGTCTCGGTCTGTGCCTCCCTGTCCATCAGCCACACTCCCCAGGTAGACAAAAGACTCCACCTCCCTGATGGGCTCTCCACCGACTGTGACTGGTGTGTTGGCAGTGGTGTTGATCTTCATCAGCTCGGTTTTCTTCCTGTTGATCTTGTAATAATAATACTGACGATTTTTATGGTGCCTATGCTTTAGGGAGCTCTAAGCGCCTCACAAAGAAGGGGGGGGGGGGTGTATGTGGAGAGCCGCGCAAGCAACAAAGATAATGTTGCAGCTAGGCAGGGGTAGTGGAGCCGCCCAAGCAACAAAGACTATCGTGCAGCTAGGCAGGGGTAGTAGAACCGCCCAAGCAACTAAGGGCCGCTGCTACACGTTGCCAGGATCTGCACTTGCAGGGCTGGAAACGCTGGAAACCCTAATTAAATCGCTGGCGGCCAGCTGGCATATCCCCCTTGCCGGTGCCGGCGCGGTAATAGAGAACCGTCCTATTTTTCCTGGCAGCCAGCTAGCCACAGGCAGCCCGTACAGCCAATTCACCAATCACTGCCCAAACCTTGCAACGCCGCAGGCTGCTTGTGCGGAAAAAAAACCCTGCCCGCCAGCAACCAGCCGAGTACGGCAATATGCTGACTGGCGGTCGTGTAACCGTACGCTTTAGACAAAGGGGGGGGGGGGGGGGGGGTTACAATAATATAATACAAACAGATAAATCGACAGTTTCAATCACTGTCAAACACAAATGAACCTCAGCACACAGGCACAGCTATACTGTCACATACGTGAACAAAATAAAATAAATATTCAGCAAGGACAGAAACCATACAGGTGCGGCCTAACACTAACATTGAGGATCTTGGGTGGGGAAGCAGGGCTTCTTGTCCGTGGGAAATATAGCAGGACAAATAATATATGTCGTGGTACGTGTACTCCGATTCAGCTGACCCAGGCACGGTCTAGTGTATAGAGTTTGTATATACCCCGTACTAAAGCCCTGGCTGATTCAACTGACATAATTATGTTACAGTTAATCTGCGAAACCAGGGAATACGTGTATTAACTGAACATCATTTTATGTATTCGTCTAAGATTTAATTTCATACTCTTTTGATGTTTTAAAAGTTAAAACTATATATTGAATATGTATGGATTATATGAATAAATTGCTTGTAAAATCAATCACATTGCGTGAGAATGCGTATATATGTGCTAGGAGTGAATAATTGTGATGAAGAGAGATGTTCAGGTAATACATGTATTGACTGTCACTTACTTTTAGTTAATTCATGTATTAACTGAAATTTTCAGGTAATGCATGTATTGACTAGTGGCCACAGTTAATTCATGCATTACCTGAAATAGTTTAGTTAATACACGTATTCCCTGGTTTCACAGATTAACTGTAACATATATACCCCGCCCTGGCTGATTCAACTGATCCAGGCCAGGTCTAGTGTACAGAGTTTGTAGATACCCCGTACTAAAGCCCTGGGTCTGTATGTAATAGTCGAGGTTAGGGCTTTTAGCCCTGGGTTAGAGTCTAACCTCGAACTAAAGTAGCTCTACGGTTAAATTATCTGTTGTTTTTTGTTTTGAATCAAGAAGAGTGCCCATCCCAGCAAGGTGCCTAAGCCGTTATAGAATGATTTTTTTTCTTCCTTTCTTTGCTTCCTTTTTTTAAAAATTTAATTTTGATTTTGGGTTTCTTTTGTCCTAGTCTGGGTTAGGCCCGTAGCCGTGGGTTAAATGAACCTCGACTTATACATACGGGCCCTGGCTGACTATGAAATAAAATGAACTTTTTGTTTTCTTTTCTTAAAAGTGAAAGGTTTGGGTCGGTAGACCAGTATTTCAACTACAGTAACAATAAGAAGCTGAATATAGCCACTGTGGCGCAGAAATGATAAAACATCAGTTACCCGCCTTGCTAAAAAAAGTTATCGGACATTTCAAAATTGATTCGGCCTGTGACCGATGTCTGAGCTTGATATGAAGCTCGGGGGGCGGGGGGGGGGGGGGGGATGGTGTATGAATCGGGTCCGAAATACACGTGTATGAGACAAATCTATTGACTAATAAATCTTACTTCACTAGTTATAACAACATGTTTATTGAGAATACTCAGCTAACAAAGTGAACAACAACAACAACAACAACAACAACGACAACAACAGCAACCACCAAAAGATTTGGGAAGGGGGGTAGGGCATATTCACAAACATGTATAACACGGATAAATCAAAAATACAAAATACAGCAGCAATATAACGAAATCAAACAAACGAAGAACCAAAAACAAAAACAACAACAACAACAAAACCACAGAAAACCGAAAGAATTCCATAAAAAGCAAAGCGGAAACTTGCTATCCAAATCAATGCCTCAGATCTACATGTATTTACTTCTCAGGTCCCATAACCAGCGTGCTTGTCAGTCAGTACGGATATCGGACCGTGTCCATGTTGGGGACCGGGATCGCCGCCATTTCGTTCTTCATCAGTACCTTCTCCACAAACCTGCCCCTTCTCATCCTCACATTTGGAATACTCGGAGGTAAGTCGTAGTTCGGTCACGAAAAGCCTCCAGGATCTCCGCATTTCCTAGCAATGGGATGAAGGAAGTTACGATTAGCATTAGCTTGTACTTGTATGTCCATACAGTGGTCACAAATCGTGTTGCCATTTAAAATTGATGAGAATAGTGTTAGCTACAGCGTGACTGGGAAACCAGAAGGTGATAATTACGTTCTGAACAAACAAACAAACAAACAAACAAACAAACAAACACCCCCCCAACACCCCCCCCCCTCACAAAAACAACCAAAACAAAACTAAACAACAACAACAACAACCAAAACAAACCAAAACAAAACAAACCAAAACAAAACAAACAAAACAAAACAAAAAACAAGACAAAAACTAAACCAAATAAAATCCACCCCCAAAACAACAACAATCAAAGAAACAAAGAAACCCAACAACAACAACAACAACAACCCTTCCCCCCGCAAACAAACCCCAAACAAACAAACAAAAGCAACAAAACAAAAACAAACCAACAACAACCACCAAAAACCCAAACCAACGCCAACCAATCCAAAACAAAACAAAACACAACCCCGACACCCTGACACAACCCCGACACCCTGCATCTTCTTTCACATCCGTGTTCATCCACTGACCAGTCTGTTAGGGTTTCGCTTTGTTTGACGTGCAACATCATACAATAACGCATAACATCATACGATAACGCAGTATTTTCTATATGCCGTTTGTGTGTAGGAATCGGGCTGAGCTTCACGCATCTGGTCGCAGTGGTTAGCGTTGGGCACTACATTCACAAGCGGAGGGCTTTTGCTACAGGATTAGTGGTGTGTGGCGGAGGAATCGGCACGTTCGCTTTTGCGCCGTTCTTCGACTTTCTGCTGACGGAGTACGGTTGGAAGGGAACCCTGTGGATTCAGTCCGGTGTTATTCTGAACGGACTCGTTTTCAGTTTTGCGTACCTACCTTCTCAAACAGAAAAGTCTGCGAACAGAAAAGCGGGAGCAAATGGCACGAACGACCAAGATGTCGGCGGAGAACGTAATGTGAAAGGAGCTCAGAATCAAGATGAACAACAAGAAACAGGAACCGAAAACAATTCGCAGAAAGAGAGTAAATATCACTCGAAACAAACCGAACTGAGAATGGAGGAGATCAGCACTGCTGAGACCGGAAGTGACGTGACTAAGACGAGTATCGGCATTGACAAGGGCAATGTCGCCAAAGCGTCATCGGTAAATAGTTCGGACTCGTTCTTCCGTTCACTCCTCAAACGGTTCGACTTTTCCCTGATCAAGCGCCCTGACTTTGTGCTCATTTGGCTTTCAGTGTTTATCTGGAGTTCAGGTCAGTTCTTTAGTTATCACTACACTTCAGAACTATTAACATCATGCAGTAGTACATTTTAGATCGTACAATGTATCTCAGACTCACAGTGTTTGTCATGGTTGATCACCATCAAATCACATTGTTGGTGGTGTTTGTTTTATTCAAGTCACAAGTAACGTTCCAGACTGATGTTAGAATTTCAACCTGTCTACCGTTTGAAACATTAAGTGTGAAGTTTACTCCACACATGTATGTGACACAAGAGTTTGGGCTACATCTGTACAACAGTATTGATGACACGGTAAACTTCGGATGTAGCTTTACATATTTTATGTTACACGAAAAATCAAGTTCTGTCTCTACAACAACAACACCAATAACAATAACAACAGAGCTACTAATACTATTTTTTGTGTGTGTGTCAGCATTGACAATTCCAACGACATTCTTACCTCCCTTGGCGAACGACCTTGACATTGAATCCACACGTGCGGCCTTCCTGGTGTCCATTGTGGGCATCTCGAGCATTGTGAGTCGGGTCTGCACAGGGTTTGTGTCGGACCAGACCTGGGCAAACACCGTCGCCATCAACATCTCTGCCCTGCTGATCACGGGGATATCAACCGCCATAGTACCGCTTCTGAAGAGCTACGGGCTGCTTGCTGCCTATTGTGTTCTGTTCGGAATTGGCACTGGTATCCATGGATAGATTGCATAATTATCAGAAACTAAAAGTCTAAAGATTTAGAAGTAATTTTTCATATCGACTTTACGATTTTTGACTCAAGTACCTAACGAAGTGAGTATGTGTTATACCCTCCGTCGTTTGTCGTTTGTTGTCTGTCGTCCGTCGACTGTCGTCTGTCGTCTGTTATCCGTCGTCTGTCGTCAGTCACAGTTTTTGACATACCCTAATTTGGCCTTTTCTCAGAATCTATAAACAGTAGTAACGTCAAACGTATCACATTGGCAGTTGGTTTCCAAACATACCATTTTCAATCACTCCTACGAAGGTGAAGTTGGCAGCAACGCCTTGTTGTGTGACCTTTAGTGCGGCTTGCCACAGAAGGAGCCGCAGCAGTGCAGTATGCCAAGAGCAGGGCTTAATAATAATAATAATAATGAGGATTTGTCTGGCGCCCAGCCTCCTGCTGGAGCTCAGGGCGCCTCACAATAGTAGGGTGGCAATACATATACATGAAATACGTCACACTGACTACATACACATGAAATACACGTCACATACACGTTACGTACACACAGCTATGATACATCCTAACACGACATCCCAAAAAGACAACGATGGTAATAGTGATGATAGAGAAGTCAGTCTGTACAATACTGCTGGAAGAAATGAGACTTGAAAGCGACTTTAAAAGTCCGTTGATTCTGCATGGCGAGTGTCAGCTATTTATCTGATTTCAGCTAAAATGCAGCCCCTATTCCGAAAAGAAAAAAAAAAAAAAGAAGAAGAAGAAGAAGAAAAACCAACAACCAGATTTAACCTTTGCAATCTGCAAATCATACCGCACAGATTTATCTAGTCTCATTTTTCAAAAGTTTCCGGAGGAGTATGCCCCTAACAGTTCGCGCCTTCGTCGCTTCAGGCATTTCAGCTACTTTTTCGTGACTGTAGCAAAGCCTGCAAGACACTCACTCCCCACTGACTCACTGACTCACTTGTATTGCTGG
>JACVVK020000168.1:747500-765000 GCA_018292915.2 Batillaria attramentaria
GTTCCGTTTGAAGACTACTTTGGCAGCAGCAACGCTGAGACTGCATGGCTGGTGTCCGCTCAATTTGGAACCATGTGTATTGTGGGTACGTATGCACTGACAGGTTTTTATTGTTGCCAAGCTCAGGGCCCGCATGTTAAAGTCGGGGTTAGGGAGTTTAGCCCCGGGTTAGAGTCTAACCTCGAACTAAACTAGCTCTAGGGTTAAAATTTCTGTTGGTTTTTTTTTGGTATTAATCAGGAAGCGGGTCCATCCCAGTAAGGTGCCTTTGCCGTTCTGGAAGGATTTTTGTCTTTTTTTTTCTTCGCTTCCTTTTTTTAAATTTAATTTTGTTTTGGGGTTTCTTTTGTCCTAGTCTGGTTTAGGCCCATAGCCGTGAGTTAAATTAACCTCGAGTTTTACATACGGGCCCAGGTCGGTTACCGTGCACTCCCCTCGGCGACTCTATTAGGTCAGCTTACACTACACAATAAATAGAACGAGCACGCCTGGCTGCCCTCCAGTAGTGAGTTAGTTCAGAGGTTGGTTTACAAGTGGTCGTCAGATACTGACATAGACATTTTTTTTAAACATTGGACAGGTCCATTGGCAAGCGTGTGTGTTAACCGTTTTGGATGCAGAGCGTCTGTCATGTTCGGGTCCGCGTTTACAGCTGTGTCTACCTTCTGCAGCACCTTCAGCCCCAACATCGCCGTTCTCATCTTGTTCCAAGTCCTCAACGGTAAGCGATTGCATCATCAGTCGTGAGTCAGTGCTAAACGAAACGGCCGCTAGTCTGTCTTTATGCATGAGCCCCATTGATTTTAGATAATAATAATAATAATAATAATAATAATAATAATAATGAGTATTGTATAGGCGCTTTACCCAGTTTCGCAAATCGGCTCAAAGCGCCGCGAACAGAACCCAACACGTGAATCACACTCTCAGACACTGGACAATACAATTACGTGGTGCGAAGGGTCAGCTCAGCTATTTAAATTGCGGAATTCAGAATTGCATTTATTTTTTTTCAAATTTGGTGGCCTGAACATTTCCAAAGCAGAGGGGGGAGGAAGCCGGAGTACCCGGAGAAAACCCCCGACGATCGGCCCGAATGAACGGTGCCACATACGAGAAGGAATAATTCTTTGTCTCGAGTGGGACTCGAACCCCCGACCTCTCGCATCGGTGACAAGTCTTAATCACTAGACCACGGACCGCCCCAAGACCACAGACCGCCCCGGTCAGCTCTCTCCTGATATTTAAAACTGACACCTGGTGACACGTGAACGCATTTTCATTCGCAGGGTTTGGACACGGGTTTGTACATATTGCTGCTGTTGTCAGTGTGGGGCACTACATTGAGCGGCGGAGGGGTCTCGCTGCAGGGATCGTGAGCAGTGGCGGAGGAATCGCGGCCTTCGTTTTCCCGCCTTTTTTCAACTTTCTGCTGACGCAGTACGGCTGGAAGGGAGCTTTTTGGATTCAGTCCGGTGTTGTGCTCAACGGCCTGGTCTGCGGTTTTGCCTACCGCAGATTCACTAAGTCTCCGGCCACGGGCAGACAGGACGAACGAGAGGACAAACAAGACAAACAAACTGACAAACGAACAGACATATGGGACGAAGTAACGGACGAAAAGGACGAACAAACGGACAAAAAAGACGAACGAACTGACAAACATCACAATCGAACGAACAAACGGGACGAACGGACGGAGAAACAGGACGAACGAACTCACAAACGAACGGACAAAAAGGACAAACGAACGGACAAACAGGACGAAGTAACTGACAAACAGGACAAATTAACGGACAAAAAGGACGAACGAACCGACAAACAGGACAAACTAACGGACAAAAAAGACGAACGAACGGACAAACAGGACAAACGGACGGACAAAAAAGGCGAAAAAACGGACAAACAGGACAAACTAACGGACAAAAAGGACGAACGAACGGACAAACACGACAAACTAACGGACAAAAAGGACGAACAAACGGACAAACAGGACAAACTAACGGACAAAAAGGACGAACATACGGATACAGAAAATGGCGTAAAAAATGTGGACGTGAACGAGACAGATGCTGAAAAACGTCAAGACAATAACGTCGAGTCGTTTTGTGATTCCTTGCGGAAATATTTCGACCTCTCCGTGTTGAGAAGCCCTGTCTTTCTGGCGTACTGGTTTTCTGTTGCTTTGACCTCAGTAGGTACGTGCATAACAATCTATTCTTCACCATTTTGAAACCAACTCGTCGACTGTACTTAAAAAAAAACAAAAAAAACCAAACACAAACAACAACAACAACAACATCAAAAACCCGTTAGTGTTCACCACGGTGAAATAATGAACTAAATATTTTGGCAGCCATTTTGAAACTGACAAACTGTCGACATACTCACAGGTACGCAATGCGAAAGTGTTATTAAAACAAGAGGCAAGGCCTTCAAGGCTCAGGTGTGAATGACACTGGTACTACTGCCTATCATCGTGCCAGATTTCGTGACCCTGACCTTTGTTACATAAGAGAAAATGCAAATAGATTAAAATTTTGCATTCTATTCCCATGACCTTCACCTCCAGCAGAGGTCATAGTAAATGAAATCCCTGGATAAGACTTGTGGCTGTTGGTAATCTTGTACGATTTGGTGCCTCTGGCTTTTATAGTTCCCGAGAAAATGCCAGTGTTAAGATTTTAGATCTGAAATTGTCTTTGTGACCCCTTTGAACTTGACTTTTGGACAAGATCACTCGAAAGGGTGTGTTTGGAAAGCCCTTACCACTGCCTATCATCATGCCAGATTTCGTGACCCTGGCCTGTATTACGTTAGAGAAAATGCAAATAGCTAAAAAAAAATTGCATTATATTTCTGTGACCTTGACCTGCAGCAGAGGTCATTGAAAAGGATATTCCTGGATAGGTCTTGTGGCTGTTGGTCATCTTGTAAGATTTGGTACCTCTGGTGTTTGTAGTTCCCGAGAAAATGCCCAGGTCACTGGAAAGGGTATGTTTGGAAAGCCCTTACCACTGCCTATCATCATGCCAGATTTTGTGACCCTGACCTTTGTTACAAAAGAGAAAATGTAAATAGATTAAAATTTTGCATTCTATTCCTGTGACCTTGACCTCCAGCAGAGGTCATTGAAATTGAAATCCCTGGATAGGTCTTGTGGTTGTCTATCATCTTGTGAGATTTGGTGCCTCTGGTGTTTGTAGTTCCCGAGAAAATGCCAGTGTTAAGGTTTTCTATACATTCACTGCGGACACACACACACACACACACACACACACACACACACACACACACAGAGGCAGACGACGGAGGGTTAGTACATAGACTCCCGTTGTTACACATGTGAGCCAAAAAGCAAGCAATGGTTCAGAAGAAGGTAAAGAATGACAGAAAACAACTAACTGGGAATTTAAGTGGCTCGCAATAGAAAGAGGGTGGGTGGAAGGGTGTTTGGGAGTTTAACGTCTTTTTCTACCACGTATGGGTGATATCAAAGACGGGGCAACGAAAAAAAGGCCAGCACAAAATATGCGGCCCATACCGGGATTCGAACTCACGACCTGAGCATTGAGAGTTTAATACTCAAGAACACAAACAATAAAAACATTTTTTTTTTTGGTGCCAGGAGTGCTCGTTCCATCGTCCTTCTTACCACCTCTGGCCAACGACCTTGACATTGACTCTACCAGCGCCGCTTTCCTCGTGTCCATCATAGGGATCGCTAACATAGCCAGCAGAATTGCTTCCGGGTTTCTGGCCGATCTCTCCTGCTGCGATCCCCTCGTCATTAACGGTGCTGCTTTGGTGATCGGGGGACTGGCTACAAGCTTGGTTCCTTTCCTGGAGACATACCCACTGCTTGCTGCTTACTCTGCAGTGTTTGGGAGCTGCGTTGGTGAGCTTATTTTCCGTGTGTTTCGCACTTAGAAACCAGTCTTCACTGATCATTATTGCGCTGCAGTCATTTACTAACACTCAACATGTACATATTTACATAATCATGTTAGTTTGCATTAACTTTAATCATTTCTGTTTTCTTGATTATCTTTGCCATCTATTTTAGATATTATGCTTATTCTCTGCCTTCTTGTATTTCAGTTTTAAGTGTCTGTAATGTGTATAATCCTAAGCTTACTTTTACTCTCGTACTGTTGTCTAGCAACGGCAAGGTTGCAAACTGGCCTTTTGGCCAAAATCTTCTACCGTTGGAAAGTAAAGGATTGTCATTGTCAGTGTGTGTGTGTGTGTGTGTGTGTGTGTGTGTTTGTGTGTGTGTGTGTTTGTGTGTGTGTGTGTGTGTGTGTGTGTGTTTGTGTGTGTGTGTGTTTGTGTGTGTGTGTGTGTGTGTGTGTGTGTGTGTGTGTGTGTGTGTGTGTGTGCTTGCGTGCTTGCGTGCGTTTTCTTTGTGATTGTTGTAAGAAAAGCAAGTAAATGTTACAGAGAGTGAATTTTGTGCGAAAAATTTCCTTTTAAAATGGTGTTTATCACGACTGTATATACTGAGCCTGTATTTTCAACAACCTTGTTAATTATGTTTTTGTTTGCTCATTCTGTGGTTTATGCTGTCATATTAAGATTTCCAGTCGTTTTCTGTTGGTAAGAAAGGTGAGAGAGAGAGAGAGAGAGAGAGATTGCGGGGGTGTGTGGGGGGGGGGGATATTCTATGAAGCCGCTTGCTGAAAAGCGTGCTAGAACTGAGTCTCCATACAAGTAAGCTCAAGCAGTTTGTGCATGGAACTTGGATGCTATCTTGAACCCTTTTTAGTCGAGTGTGTATATTATCCCCCCCCCCAAAAAAAAACAAAAACAAAAAAAAACAACAACAACAAAAAACCCGAACCCAAAACAATTTAGCAAGAAATGTGTTATCAGCTTAAATGCGACTAAATCAGTATACGTATTGATACTTTGACAGGCACTTTCACCACATTGCGAACTCCTATACTTATCGAGTTGCTTGGACTGGTCAAGTTCACTAACTCCTTCGGTGTCTTGATGGTGGCACATGCTCTTGGAGTATACGCAGGACCCTCCCTGGCAGGTACGATAACTCTAGTATTGTGATACAAGTACTAACACGCATTAAAGGAATCTTTTAAAAAGGAACAAAAACAACAAAAACAAACAAAAAAAAAAACCCAACTATAAACAGTGTATTTTAAAGACTGTCAGTTTTAACGACATGCTGCCACAGTCAAGCATGTCAAAGTTACACTACAAGATCTGAAAGTGTAATGGATCTCGGCCTTGACCCTGCATTCACCTCATTCTGCATTCGGACACCGACGGGGCAGACATCCCTACTTCTGACTTTCATGTATCACACTACACCCGCTAAAGAAAAGAGGGACCAGTGTCAGAAGACAAACTTACTACCCAAGAGATTTATTTACTCCGGAGTAAAAATACCGTAATGAAATTCTTACTCTGGGGTAAAAGAAACTACGATAAAAGTGATCCCATTCAGCCAAGAGAGTACTTCTGTCGTACTGGGCTTGTTTTACTCTGGTGTAAAAAGTTTCTACGTCATTTTCCCTTGGAGTAAATTCCTCGTGAGAGTAAGTCTGTATTACACCAATACACCGAGCTGGTATGGTGTTGGGTTTTAGATTTTTGTGTCGTGTGTTCCAGAAAAAAAGTAAAAAAAAAAAAAAGTTTTAAAAAAAGTAATAATAAAAGTTATATAAAAAAGTAAAAAAAAGAGAAGATATAAATGTGCTGACGTTTTCCTTGTTACCCCAATCTTTTGAAATTACCCTTATTGTACAAAACGTTGAGGGGTGTGTGTGTGTGTGCGTGCGTGCGTGCGTGCGTGTGGAGAGAGAGAGAGAGAGAGAGGATTTAGTATTTGAATGTTTCTTTGTTTTTCCAAGGTCTCATATCAGACCTGACGTCAGACTACAGCCTGGCCTTTCAAGTGACAGGGGCGATAATCGGCCTGTCTGGAGTTATCTGTTTCCCGCTTTGCTGTCACATACGACGAAGTCCAACGAGTACGGTCGAGGAAATACAAGTAGAATAATAATTGAAAAATATGTCGTCACTGCTTTTAGCCCGTCATATTGGGAACATACTGTTAGAAACGTTCATTCTAATCAGTTTATTGTTGTTTTTATTTTGTTTGTTGTCAACTACTCCCCACCCCACTTCCCTGTCTAGCATGTGTGTGTGTGTGTGTGTGTGTGTGTGTGTGTGTGTGTGTGTGTGTGTGTGTGTTTTGAGAGAGAGAGAGAGAGAGAGCGTAATTGCGTAATTAGTGTTAGCGAGCTCCACAGGCTGCTAATCATGCGACGCGAACACACACACACACACACACACACACACACACACACACACACACACACACACCTCTGGTCATATCATAATTATTGTGACTCAAACGCCTTTTGCGTCCATACGGTCTCAAATACAGGATGTATCTGGAGCAAGTACGTGAACTGAAGAACAACTTTGAAGCGTGTACGCGGGTATTTTTCTATTATACCGTGCTGGTCATCGGAAGTTCATCACGACTAGTTTCAATACGTTTCTCACTCTCAGCCAGACAAGCTCTCCGGTGGTTTAATAAACGCGCGCGCTAGCACACCCACCCACCTCGGCAGCCCCCCCTCCTTCCCTCCACAAACACACGACCAACGAGATGACGATGCGGCCGCGGCTGTTATTGGTTGAGGGCTGTGAAGAGGTGGGCTTCCAGACTTTTTTTGGGGGGGGAGGATGGTTTTGAGTCTGTATATTCGATGCCGCTGGGAGATCATTCCAACAAGTTGGTCCCTTCTGGCAGTGCGGGTGATACTTGTACCTCACGCGTATTATATTAGGTCAGTTCACGCATGACGTCAGTGAACCAAGCGGCCTTTAGGCGGCAGGACGAACGCATCTAAACAGCTTAGTTTTGCATTCCATAGCCCTACGTTTAAGCAAACAATTTTTGGGTGTTTTAAGTAGAGTTTTGTATATGGATTCAAAATCAACTTTGTTACAGTGTATTTATGGTAGGATTAACTTGGTATTTGGGTCTAAAGTTAACGAAAAATTACAAAAATGTGATTTAGCTCGGATGGTAAATGAGCAATGAGAAAGATTTTTTTTTAATTATTCCCTGAGTCAAAAACTGAACAGATGTTTTGCACATGCATTTCAGTTGTAATATGTGTTCAAAAAAGATAAGTGTTTGCGCAGAAATAGCCATTTTTTGCTGATGCAGCATTTTTAAAGAGCAAATTTCTGTACAGTTTTTTTTAAAGGGCATTAACCGGTATTCAAAGTGAAAACGCAATAAACAACAAATCACAAATTATGCTGCACTAAATTATATGATTAGTAGTAAAGAAAGCAGAGTTTGTTCAAATTAACCCTTTATTAACCGTGACCAAAAGTCATGAATCATGTTTTGTTTTTGTTTATGTGTACTGTAAGCTCTTGCACAATGGAAGGACAGAATCAAATCTTAACAGACATTTGAATTTTTGCATAAATTCTGCACTGTATATGGGAATTGACAAGATCAGTACACAAGGGGTTAAATTGAACCCCTAATTAACATACAAAAAAATTATGTTGGTATTTTAGATTCAACAACAACCACAACATCCTTGCAAGGTCACGTTATGTGTGCAGTCAATCAATCCCTTGACTGTTGCATCATCAGGGGTGGGGTGGGGGTGGGGGCATATATAAAAATGTGTTGCTACACCCCACTTGCTCCACCACTACACCCCACTTACTACACTGCTACACCCCAGTTGCTACACTGCTACACCCCACTACACCCCACTTACTACACTGCTACACCCCACTTGCTACACTGCTACACCCCACTTACTACACTGCTACACCCCACTTACTACTGCTACACCCCACTTACTACACTGCTACACCCCACTTGCTACACCACTACACCCCACTTGCTACACTGCAACACCCCACTCGCAACACCACTACACCCCACTTACTACAGCACCACAATCCAATTACTACACTGCTACACCCCACTTGCTACACCACTACACCCCACTTACTACACCACTACACCCCACTTACTACACTGCTACACCCCACTTGCTACACCACTACTCTGCTACACCCTAGTATTGTAGTAAAGACATTGTTATTGTGTGGCTTTGCCATACAACACTTACAAAAATTTGTTAATAGGTACAAGTCAAACACACTGATTCCTAGTAACAGAATCACGGCAATTCTGCGCTATTTAAAAGCAGGAAGATGTGTCATGTATACTTGCTAGACCTGTCTGATCACATGTAGGATGTCAGTTTGAAAGGTTAGGCACGTTCTCTGCCGGAACATTGCACCCTGTAAAAGCCGGTAACCTGTCTAAGACGGCCAGTTTGACTCAGTCCCTAGGACGACCGTTTGACTGTATAACAAAAATGACATTTGATTCCTGTTTTGTTATTCCATGATTTCTGTTGTATAATGTGGGTAAAAAAAACAAAAAAAAAAAACCTCCAGTATGTCAGTTTTGAAGTGTCAGTATTTCATTTTTAGGTTACCCAGAAAGTACATGTACTTTCAATTGCATGTCATGTGAAATATTTGTGTTTTTGTTGGGGGGGGGGGGGGGCGTTTGTTACATAAAATTTACTCATTTTTTATTTCTTCGCTTGCTTTGCGGATTGACGGAATGTCTAGACATGATACTCTCTCTCTCTCTCCACACACACACACACAGAGTTTCAAAATTGTTGTAAGTGATGTATGGCAAAGTCACACGGTAGCAGTGTATTTAGGGAATGTAGCAGCGTACTGGGGTAGCAAGTCGGTGCTGTGTAGCAGATTATTCATTTATTGTGTAGCAAGTGGGTTAACAGAGTATCGGTATAGCAAGTGGGGTGTAGTGGTGTAGCAAGTGCGGTGTAGTGGTGTAGCAAGTGGGGTGTAGTAGTGTAGCAAGTGGGGTGTAGTGGTGTAGCAAGTTGGGTGTAGCAGTGTAGTAAGTGGTGCCGGTGTAGTGGTGTAGCAAGTGGGGTGTAGCAGAGTATCGGTGTGTAGTGTAGTGGTGTAGCAACTTGAGTGGGGTGTAGCAGTGTAGCAAGTGGGATGTAGTGGTGTAGCAAGTGGGGTGTAGTGGTGTAGTAAGTGGCGTGTAGCAACACATTTTGCATGACGGTCTAGCATAGGCTGTCATGTCGAGTGATGTGCCCGAAACAGGTAAGCTTCCACCTCTTGGTGGTGGCCAGGAGAGGTTCCTGGGGGCCTACGTTCCACTCTAAGTACAAGCTCTGCTTACTCAGCAAAAGAAGCCATTTCAACAACACTTGCAGGAAAACACCAAGCCAATCAATTAGTCCCTTATGTCCGAACATTTAATTGCCCCATGAGGGATAAATAAAGTAATTTGAACATGAACTTGAACATAGATTGTTGTTCAAAGCCATTCCTTTACAGTCACAGTTTGTCATAAAACAGAGTTTCAGTTTGCAAGAACAGTTTCTGCAGTAAACACCAGCAGTCCATGCTTCACAGACGATGACCATCCAGCAGGAAAATCCAAAAATCAGTCCATGAATAAAAAACCAAGCCAGTCAATTTGTTTACTATTTGGTCCAAAGACTGTTGTTCAAATAAAACTAATCCACTCCTTTACAGTCACAGTTTGTTAATGTTATTGTTAAACCACTGAGTTTGCTACAGGAAGGCTTGTTTGCAGGGGGCTAGACAGAGCTTCTAAGTTGCTTTGCTGGAGGTGGTGGTGGTGGCTGGATCAGACCTCCATCTGCACTGTCAGCAGGCGCACTTGCATTTCTCTTCTCTGCTTGACGCTGAAGTAATTCAAGCCTGTCCACAGACACAGAACTGAAAAGTGAACACACTATGTAACAAACATCAAATGACAAATAGTGTGATTAGATGCATCAGCAATAGTTATTGGTGTGAAGTACATGTACATAGGGCAAAATATAAAATTTCAATTCACAGTTGATACCTGACAAACTGCTGTGCACCAACACTATTAAACTTTATGAGAGTGAAGCACTCATTCTTTCTCTCTCTCTCTCTCTCTCTCTCTCTCTCTCACACACACACACACACACACACACACACACACACACACACTTTCTAGTTTAATGTAGGTTCCTGTGCACTCTTTCCCCGCCTGTGAGTCTACCAACTGACCTCTCATCTCCACCCCCCTCCAAACACACACAAAACTCTCCCCCCCCCTCCCCCCCCCCCACTCAACCCGAAAACACTGCAAGTACTGGCATCGCATCATCGTCAAATCTATACTCAGTATAGATCAATTTAAAATCCACCGGCTGGGGTCAGCAGGGCAGAAATATCAAGACTGCACTACGGGCGAAGAAGCATCCACTCAACTGTCTCTTCTTATGAATCGTTGGTAACAGGATCGATGGTATCCCAGACGCTGTAACTCTGCTTCCCGCTGACAGGAATGACTTGAATCAAGAAAAGTCCGCGCGATTTGGGAGCTCGCACAGTCAAACAAACCCCATTGCTGCGCATACCGAAGGGTATTTGCAAATGTTTGATCTGTGAAGGACTTAACTGTGGTGTCTTTACTCCCTGCAAAGTGAACTGAACACTGCAATCTGGTACGAATACCTTCCGAAGACGCCTGAGCCAAACACGCGTCAGCCGTGTTTTCGTTTCGTTTCGTTTTCGTTTCGCAGCCACTGCTATTTGAGCCCGATGATTAAAATTGCCGCCGTCAGGGACGTCCCTGCCGCAGTATTTTTTTTTAAGACGCTGATTGGTTGAAAATTTCGCTAATTGGTCAGTGTTCATTAGGTCCGTATTCATTAACCCGACGCGACCGACACGGAAACAACACTGATTTTGCCATACACTAGCCTTGTATTATTTTTCATTATATGAAAAAATTGCTTAACTGAGGGACTATGGAGTGCGTTTTAGACGGCCTTGGCTCACGGCCTACTTGTGCGTGTGTGCATAGGTGTCTAGTATTTCAATCTGTAAAAAGAAAACACGCAGCGGACTGAATACCACGTATCTGGGGCGGTGGTGTTTTGTCGTATGTCTTCAAAATGGCGGGGAAAGTAAACAGAGCCTATGAGGCCGATAAGCAACCTTCTATAGAATTACAAAAACCCGATCCTGGTGTTTTGACTGAAGCGGGTAAAACACATCCTGCTGAGCTGAAGGAATTTCAGCCGACAGTCTCCACCCCGAAGCCTGAAACACGAGCCGCGTGGGGATGGATGATAGTCGCGGCTTCGCTATATCTTTACACGTTCACTGAATCGGCGTATGGATATGGTGTGTTTTTCGTTCCGTTTGAAGACTACTTTGGCAGCAGCAACGCTGAGACTGCATGGCTGGTGTCCGCACAGAGTGGAACCATGTGTATTGTGGGTACGTACATGTGCACTGACAGTTTTTTTGGGGGCTCCCTTGTGTAACAAAGGGAGTCTATGTAATAACCCTCCGTCGTCTGTGTGTGTGTGTGTGTGTGTGTGTCCGCAGCAAACCTTAAACTGTCCCTGAACCTCCATTTCGAAAATTTTACGTTGGAAAGGTTGGCTATTTCTAGTCTATTGCCGTTCTTTGCATGTTCGAAACCCGCACATGATGCCGTTAATCCGCCTTTAATGCACCGCTGTAGCAGACGACACGCGCCCGGTTTGCGCAAAGGGCTGAGCACGCGGCGGAAACAACCAACGTTGATGATGACGTCAACAGGGTATACAACAATGGCCGACGCGGACGCAAGCAGCAGAATCGTTCTGCCGTATCAGTTCGAACCACAAAGACCTCGTGCGCCTGAAGCAGTTAATAATAATAATAATAAAATGGGTACTTAAAAAGACGCCCTCCCTCTCGCGGGAGCTCAGGGCGCCTTACAAAGAACGCACACTCACTCAGCCAGAACACACACGACATGCCTCCACACATACATTTAACTAAAAACACATGATGTGCAGCATCATACACGGGCTGCCCCTGGCTTACACACACACACACACACACACACATGACCAGCAAGATGAAGATGTGGCAACAGTTATTGGTTGAAGGCTGTGAAGAGGTGGGTTTCAACTTTGTTTTGAAAGATAGTTTTGTGTCTGCATATCTGATCGAAACTGGGAGATCATTCCAACAAGTCGGACCCTGGTATGAATAACTACGCTGACCACGAAAGGTCTTTGTCTTGACATGAGGGACACGGAGTTTCCGAGTGTCAGCAGCAGAACGAAGTTGTCTAGATGGAGTGTAAAGCTGAAGCAAAGAAGACAGATATGGAGGACAGGAGGAGGTGACACAGTTGTACGTAAGGGATGAAATCTTGTATTGAATTCTAGAGGACACAGGCAACCAGTGCAGAGTGCGAAGAAGGGGTGTGATTTGATCTGATTTCTTTGCTTTAAGCACTAAGCGAGCGGCAGCATTTTGAACCTTTTGAAGTCTGTATAGGGGGAACTGAGGGCAGCCAGCCAGGAGGGCATTGCAGTAGTCCAGCTTCGACAAGACAAAAGCACAAACAAGAACTTTAGTCGCATCCTCTGTGAGGTAGTGGCGGATTGAGGCAATGCGTCTCAGCTCAATGTAGGCAGACTTACAGACGTGTGCGACCTGATTACTCATTGAGAGACTGCTGTCCAGAGTTACACCTAAGTTTTTAACATGAGGAGAGAACTGCACTGTGGAACTGCATATTTCCATGGACTGAGGGAGTGAGGCTGACCGGGAAATTCTCGGTGAGGCAACAATCATGGCCTCAGTTTTGTCATCAGTTAATTTAAGTTTATTTGAGGTCATCCATAGTTTACTTTCTGAGATACACTCCTGAAGACTCTTAATCTGATCAGGCGGGCACGAGTCATGAAGCTGCGTGTCGTCAGCAAAAGCGTGGTACGAGATGGAGAAGCGTTCAATGACCTGGGAGAGCGGCTGGACGTACATTGTGAACAACACAGGCCCGAGGACGGACCCCTGGGGGACGCCAAACTGCAGCACAGTCGGATCTGATAACCGATCACTGACAGAGACCGTCTGGCTTCGGTCCGCTAAATATGATTTAAACCATGTCAGGGCAGTCTCATGTACGCCAAAGACATGCTGAAGTCTGCGAAGGAGAATCTGGTGGTCTATGGTGTCGAAAGCTGCAGAAAGATCCAGCAGCGTGAGAACAGAAACTTTACCATCATCAGTTGAGGATAGAGGCGACGAACCGAGCGTAGGTGGCCGTTCCTTGTCCGAAACGGTCGACAGGTGAGTACATTTGAACGATGTTTCGTTTTACCTAGCCTGTTCACCCACCTACCCCCGTCTTCCAAACACGTGTTGTTTTGACCGACTTTCGCTCAGAATGTATCAGCAGTCTTCAATAAAATTGCAGTTGTGGAAACTGTCAGACCATGTGCAACAACTTCAATTTATCGGCTATTTGGTCATCTCCAGAGTTATTTTGCTGTCACTCGCGACGTGCGCATAAAACTTTAGTAGTAGAGGAAAGACCGCCCGATTTGCGTCCCTTTCTGTTTACAGATGCGCCTGTCTACACTGACCTTGACAAAAAGTCATTGAATACAGGTATTCTCAGTGAAGGTGTTGCCAATGTTTCTCATCATGCAAAGTGTGATGCTTCTTGTTTTTCTAGATTCTGAGAAAATGCAAATGTAAAATTTCCAAGCAGACTGCTTTAATGGCCTTGGCCTTGAGTCAAGGTCATTTGAAATGGTATGTATGCTTAGGTCTGATCAATATCTATTAGTACGCCAGGTTTGACGCCTCTGCTGTTTGTTCTTTCGGAGAAAACGCCAATGTTTAGGTTTCACAAAAATAGCTTGTACGGTCTTGACCTAGAAACAAGGCCATTGAATACATGTATATCTGTAAAGTTATTGTCAATGTCTGTCATCATGCAAAGTTTAAAACCTCTGGTGTTCGTAGATTCCAAGAAAATGCCAATGTAAAATTTTCAAACAGACAGCTTTAGTGACCTTGACCTTGAGTCAACGTAATTCAAAGTGATATATTTTGAAAGGTCTTAGCGCTGTCTATAAGCATGCCTAGTTTGGTGCCTCTGCCTTTGGTAGATTTTCAGAAAATGCCGGACGTTTTGGGGGAAACTTCAGTGTTGGCACTTTCTCCGAAACAACAAACAGCAGAGGCACGAAACGAAGCAGAATGATAAACAGCAATAAGACCATGACCTCGACACAAGGCCAAGGCCATTAAAGCTGTCTGTTGTGAATTTCAACATACCGACTTTGGAGAAACTACAAATCCTTGAGGCGTCAAACTTGGCACAATGATAGACATCCCATGAGATCTGATTTGAATGACCTTGCCCCAAGGTCAAGGCCATACAAACAGTTTTAGGAAAACTGTAATATTGCCAGGAACTAAGAACACCAGACACACCTTCCTTAGCTTGATGATAGATAGTGATAAGGTTTTACAAAAATACTCGTTTGAATGACCTTGACCCATGTCACAAGGGAGCCATGGAGGCTTCTGCCTCTCTAGTTTATAGCTGCCAAGGTCAGGTCGGTTACCGTGCACTCCCCTCGGCGACTCTATTAGACCAGTTTACACTACACTATAAATAGAACGAGCACGCCTGGCTGCCCTCTAGTAGTGAGTTAGTTCGGAGGCTAGTTTGCAAGTGATCGTCAGATGCTGACAGATTTTTTTTTTTTTAAACATTGGACAGGTCCATTGGCAAGCGTGTGTGTTAACCGTTTTGGATGCAGAGCGTCTGTCATGTTCGGGTCCGCGTTCGCAGCTGTGTCTACCTTCTGCTGCACCTTCAGCCCTGACATCGCCGTTCTCATCTTGTTCCAAGTCCTCAACGGTAAGCGATTACATCATCAGTCGTGAGTCAGTGCTAATCGAAACGGCCGCTAGTCTGTCTTTATGCATGAGCCCCATTGATTTTTGACCAGCTTTCTTCATATATTTTAAACTGACACCGGGTAACACGTGAACACAATAAATTATTTCATTTGCAGGGTTTGGACTAGGGTTTGTACATATTGCTGCTATTGTCAGTGTTGGGCACTACATTGAGCGGCGGAGGGGTCTCGCTGCAGGGATCGTGGGCAGTGGCGGAGGGATAGCAACCTTCGTTTTCCCGCCTTTTTTCAACTTTCTGCTGACGCAGTACGGCTGGAAGGGAGCTTTTTGGATTCAGTCCGGTGTTGTGCTCAACAGGACGAACAAAACGGACAAAAGGACGAACAAACGGACAAAAACGACGAACAAACGGACAAACATCACAAACAAACGAACAAACGGGACGAATGGACGGAGAATCGGGACGAACGAACCGACAAACGAACGGACAAAAAAGACAAACGAACGAACAAACAGGACGAAGTAACTGAGAAACAGGACAAACTAAAGGACAAAAAGGACGAACGAACGGACAAACAGGACAAACTAACGGACAAAAAGGACGAACGAACGGACAAACAGGACAAACTAAAGGACAAAAAGGACGAACGAACGGACAAACAAGACAAACTAACGGACAAAAAGGACGAACGAACGGACAAACAGGACAAACTAACGGACAAAAAGGAAGATCGAACGGACAAACAGGACAAACTAACGGACAAAAAGGACGAACGAACGGACAAACAGGACAAACTAACGGACAAAAAGGAAGATCGAACGGACAAACAGGACAAACTAACGGACAAAAAGGACGAACGAACGGATACAGAAAATGGCGTCAAAAATGTGGACGTGAACGAGACAGATGCTGAAAAACGTCAAGACAATAACGTCGAGTCGTTTTGTGATTCCCTGCGGAAATATTTCGACCTCTCCGTGTTGAGAAGCCCTGTCTTTCTGGCGTACTGGTTTTCTGTTGCTTTGACCTCAGTAGGTACGTGCATAACAATCTGTTCTTCACCACTTTTGAAACCAACTCGTCGACTTTACTTAAGAAAACGTTAGTGTTCACCAAGGTGAAATAACGAACTAATTATTTTGGCAGCCATTTTGAAACTGACAAACTTTCGACATACTCGCAGGTACGCAATGCCAAAGTGTTATTTAAAAAAGCAACTGGGAATTTAAGTAGCGCGTATTAGAAAGAGGGTAGGTGGGTGGGTGTTTGGGAGTTTAACGTCTTTTTCCACCACGTATGGGTGATATCAAAGATGGGGCAACGAGAAAAAGACCAGCACAAATATTTGGCCTATACCGGGATTCGAACTCACGACCCGAGCATTGAAAGTCCAAAGCTCTAGAACACAAACAATAACAACAATATTTTTTGTGTCCCAGGATTCCTCGTCCCATCGACCTTCTTACCACCTCTGGCCAACGACCTTGACATTGACTCTACCAGCGCCGCTTTCCTCGTGTCCATCATAGGGATCGCTAACATAGCCAGCAGAATTGCCTCTGGATTTCTGGCCGATCTCTCCTGCTCCGATCCCCTCATCATGAACGGTGCTGCTTTGGTGATCGGGGGACTGGCCACAAGCTTGGTTCCTTTCCTGGAGACATACCCGCTGCTTGCTGCTTACTCTGCAGTGTATGGGAGCTGCATTGGTGAGGGTACTTTCCGTGTGTGTGTGTGTGTGTGTGTGTGTGTGTGTGTGTGTGTGTGTGTGTGTGTGTGATCTTTGTATTGACTGCTGTCGTCAGACTCTAACAGCCTGGCCTTCCAAGTGACAAGGGCGATAATCGGCCTGTCTGGAGTTATCTGTTTCCCGCTCTGCTGTCACATCCGGCGAGATCCACCGAATACGATTGTTGAAATGATACAAGTAGAATAATAATAATAATTTTTTAAAAAAATACGTCACTGCTGTTAGCCGGCCATATTGGGAATATACTGTTATGAACGTTCACTCTAATCAGTTTGTTGTTGTTGTTCTTATTTTGTTTTGATGTCAACTGCCCCCCCCACCCCACCCCACCTCATGCCTTGGGGATACGTATCTTTGCTTCCTTTGTCTGTCGCTATTGTTAACATGCAAATGATGTGTGTGTGTGTGTGTGTGTGCGTGCGTGCGTGCGTGCGTGCGTGCGTGCGTGCGAGTTATTTGTGATTGTTGTAAGAAAAGCAAGTAAAAGTGAATTTTGGGTGAAAAATTTCCTTTTAAAATTGTGTATATTAAGACTGTATATACTGAGACTGTACTTTCAACTGCCTTGTTAATTTTTTGTTTGCCAGAGTTTCTGTTTGGTCATTCTGTAGTGTATGGGTGGTGTCATGTTAGGATTTCCTGTCGTTTTCTGTTGGTAAGAAAGGTAAAAACAAACAAGCAAACAAACAAACAAAAAACGTGAGAGAGAGAGAGAGAGAGAGAGAGAGAGAGAGATGAGTGATTTGGGGGGGGGGGGAGATTCTACGAAGCAGCTTGCTGAAAAGCATGCTAAAAGTCTCCACACAAAAAAGCACAAGCAGTTTTTGCATGGTACATTAATGTTATCTTTGACCCTTTTTAATTATAGTGTGTATATTATCAAACGCAAAAAAACACCCAACCCAAAACAATTTAGCAAGAAATGTGTTATTAGCTAA
>JACVVK020000168.1:770000-782500 GCA_018292915.2 Batillaria attramentaria
GGGTGGATTTCCCCTTCAAGGTCAGTAAGGGCCTGTGTTGTGTAAGTACTCGTATCACACTACTAGATTCATCGTACCTGCCAGGGGGGATCCGGCGTAACACCCAATAGCATGCGCCACGAACAAGATACCGAAGGAGTCAATGAACTTGGCCAGTCCCAGCAACTCAATCAGTATTGGAGTTCTCAGTGAGACGAAACCGCCTGTTGAAAAACATACATGTGTGAGTCTAAAGACAATTTTCTGTTTTTAATGTTATAGGTTCATTTTCCACTAATGGGCGCTATTTCAACTTTTTGCTGCCCCTGCCGCAACGCAACACACGATTTCGCGAGAGAAGACAGCTACAACAACTATACATTACATAAAAGCTCTCATCACGAACAGGCAAAAGCATGCACATTTATGGAAGCAGTTGTAACTGTGTCTCGAGCAGTGGCAAGATAAACAGCCAAAAATGCCAGTTTGATGGTGTCCCAACCTGGGGGTAGACTTGAAAATGGGCTGATAAAACCTGTGTAGTTTAAGTAAATTGAAAATGCGCAATCTGGTTTCAAACGAGTATTTCCTGGCCAATCTTTCCTATGCCGATTTAAGTTTCAAGTTTGAATATCACGGGTGTCATAGATAATTGTAATGGCTGTCCCCACTTTCATTCCCACGTCTGTTACCATGCAAAAATAAGCTGGCATCTCGCAGACACGGATGTGGGCAGTCACGTTTACGAAACATTTTGAACAAGCAATATTCTGGTAATAATTGTAGACAAAATTTCCGAAAACAATCAACCATTTTGTTTGTGACTAAATTCAAACACGAAAAAGTGGATTTAAAAAATTCTCATGTCCGTTACTACCCTAAATGGCTCTTACGTTAAAATTGTTTGTCTGAGATTTGTTCTCCAAAGAATGGAGCATGCCCTTCAGGCAAGTAACCCTCTAAACCATAAAACCTGAAAATATGTGAAGGCATTATTCTGTTCTCCGTATTTTTCAGTTCTGGTTCTCATGTCCGAGATCATTTTCTGGAGAATGCCCGTAGGCACTATTTCTTTTCTAAATAAAAAGTGAATGGATCAAGTTTAAAATTCATCCAAATGGCACTTTTTGGCATGCTGAAAAATAACTATGAAAGAAGCCATTATTTCAAGATGGCTACTAGCATGCACTGTGACCTTATAAGGAATTTTCGGTGAAATATTGCCAGAAAATGTTAACATTTGGCCTAAAGATTAATTTGGATGTGGGAATCATGTGTGTGAGAAGATCGTAGAGAATGGCTTCCAGTTTAATGTTTGTAATCTCCTATCCTTACCTGGCCGGAAAGTCACACTTAGTTTTGCTAAATTTCTGAAAGAATGCAAAGTGGTGTACAACAAAGTTCTCATAGCTTAACACTTTTTGTTCCCAGTCTCTGTAATTGCTGTAAGTGTATGATAGCTTTATTCCATGTAGTTTGTGATAACAGTATTGATCAGAACTCTTGTTTATTGACCTCACAGTGATTGTTGTTGCTAACATTTACTTTTTACCTTACATTACCTTGTCATTTGCATTTCTTGTTTGTTTATATTGTTCCTCCATGCCCCTGTAGGGTCCTTGAATCCAGTTCCACTGTGAGATGGAAGCCACCAAACCGCCAAGTACCGTATTCCTGCTATTTTGCTTTAAGTCTGTATGTCTATAGGTTTGCATGCGTGTTAACTTCTGTTGTCACCTTGTCTCCACTATTCAGTCTATTCAATCTGTTTTTGGTGCTTGTCTAGAATCATTGATTAGTGTAATCGTTCAGATAATTAAACATGCTGATTATATCCTCAAAGTCAAGTATCCGAGCATATTCGAGGATTATACCGACAAAACGGCACAAGCTGAGCAGAGAACCACCGAGGTTGACGTCCTGACGCTAAACAACACCCAAACACTGCAGAGTATGCAGCAAAGGAACCAAGCTTGTAGCCAGTCCCCCGATCACCAAAGCAGCAACGTTCATGATGATAGCAAACGAGAAACAGGCCACCACAAATATTTGGGCCCAGCTGGGATTCGGACCCAGGACCCGAGCACTGAAAGTCCAACGCACCAAGTTTGAGTTGCCGTATTGTGACGCTGACATGCTTTTCTTACAGTCACAACAAAAACCAAACCAACAACAACAACAACAAAACAATAATAATAATAATATGGGTACTTAAGGGACGCCCTCCCTCTCGCGAGAGCTCAGGGTCCCTTATAATGAACACACACTCACCCAGAAACGCACACAACATGCCCCTCCACACATACATTTAACTACAAACACATAATGTGCAGCACCATACGCTGGCTTCCCCTGCATTCCACACACACACACACACACACACACACACACACACACACACACACACACACACACACACACACACACGACCAGCAGGACGATGATGTGGCAACAGTCATTGGTTGAGTGCTGTGAAGAGGTGGGTTTTCAGATTTGTATTGAAGGATGGTTTTGTTTCTGCAAGCCTCACCAAGACAACACCCAAACACTGCCGAGTAAGCAGCAAGCAGCGGGTATGTCTTCAGGAACGGAACCAAGCTTGTGGCCAGTCCCCCGATCACCACAGCAGCAACGTTCATGATGAGGGGATCGCAGCAGGAGAGATCGGCCAGAAATCCAGAGGCAATTCTGCTGGCTATGTTAGCGATCCCAAAAATGGACACGAGGAAAGCGGCGCTGGTAGAGTCAATGTCAAGGTCGTTGGCCAAAGGAGGTAAGAAGGTCGACGGGATGAGCATTCCTGGAACAGGAAGAAATGGAAAACTGAAAGTACCTTTCAAAGAATAACAGAGTTTGAAACTGCTGTGTCTTTGTAGTTGCTGCAGGCTGATAGTTGCTTCTCTAAGTGTTTGTTTTCTTTCGAAATCTTTATTTACCCCCTTTTGGTCGTCATAGCAATTGCATGCGTGTAATAATAATAATAATAATAATAATAAAGGGTGTTTGTGGCGCCCCATCTCACAGGAGCTCGGGGCGCGTACATAAACTACACATAACATAAAAACAACGTATATAACGTACAACACACACACACACACACACACACACACACACACACACACACACACACACACACACACACAGATTTTTTTTTGCAGGTGGCATGCAGAGATAGAGAGCGGGGAGGGGAGGGGTATGGGGGGGGGGGTGGTTCTACCACATAGAGAAAAGATGTGTTTTAGGGTGGGACTTAAAGACTGTTAACGACTGAGCATGACGGATGTGAGAGGGGAGACTTACAGATTACAGGACCAAAACGCACGCTGGCCCGCGTGTAAAGATAATATGCACAATGTTACTTTGGCCATTCACCTTTGTGCACAGTACATTTTTTTTTAT
Source organism: Batillaria attramentaria (assembly GCA_018292915.2). Lineage (NCBI taxonomy): Eukaryota > Metazoa > Mollusca > Gastropoda > Batillariidae > Batillaria > Batillaria attramentaria. Next base: position 773,379 of record JACVVK020000168.1, read on the forward strand.
TTGAAACATCAAAACGGTGTTTTTAGTCTCGAATAAACCAAGTAAAACAGGTTGTTATACCATGGATCTGCACAATACACATACCTGCTGAGGTCAGAGCGACAGAGAACCAATACACCAGAAAGGCAGGACTTTTCAACACGGAGAGGTCGAAATATTTCCGCAAGGAATCACAAAATGACTCGTGCTTCTTGTTGGTACTGTCTGGGCGTTTCGTAACACCTGTCTCGTTCAATTCAGCATTCTCGACGCCAGCTGCTGTGCCAGTTTGTTCGTCGTGTTTGTCCGTTCGATCGTCGTGTTTGTCCGTTCGATCGTCCTGTGTGTCCGTTTTTTCGTCATGTGTGTCCGTTTGTTCGTCATGTGTGTCCGTTCGGTCGTCCTGTTTGTCCGTTCGTCCGTCATGTTTGTCCATTCGTTCGTCATGTGTGTCCGTTCGTCCGTCCTGTTTGTCCGTTCGTTCGTCCTGTTTGTTCGTAGTCGCCGCCTTGGTTAAACTTGGATAGGCAAAACTGCAGACCAGCGCGTTGAGCACAAGACCAGAGTGAATCCACAGAGCGCCCTTCCAGCCGTACTGCATCAGCAAGAAGTTGAAAAACGGCGGGAAAACGAAGGCCGCGATTCCTCCGCCGCTGGTCACAATCCCTGCAGCTAAACCCCTCCGCCGCGCAATGTAGCGCCCAACACTGACATTAGCAGCAATTTGAACAAATCCTTGTCCAAACCCTGCGTATGGAAATGAGTGTCACATTAAATTTTAATCAAGAGGATGTCTGAGGAAATGTGGTTAAATATCAACGTTTGTACCACTCTACCACTATTACACGTCATGGTTTAAACAGAGCTTACATGATTAGTTCTCGTGGTTTACCACGGAAGAAATCACAAGACGTTTCAATTTTTTTTGCCGTAGCTACTGGGGGAGCCGGGGTGGTCGAATGGTAGAGCGTTGGACTTCTAATGCTCGGGTCGTGAGTTCGATCCCGGCTGAGGGCCAAATATTTGTGGTGGGTTTTTCATCGTTGCCCCGTCTTTGATATCACCTTATGTGGTGGAAAAGGACGTTAAACCCCCAAAAACCCACCCCACCCTCGCCGTATTCTCGGTAGCTACGGCAAAAATTAAAACATCGAGTGATTTCTTTTGTGGTAAACCACGAAGAACTAATCATTTAAGGTGTTTATACCACAAGCATTCAGACTCTTACCTCTACTGCTCTAGTCGCATACATTTTCTGCACCATTTTATTTTTCTGATAGGGTGACTAGTGATTTTTGTACCCCCTCAAAATTCTGCGCACTGACTTGTGAAGAAATGATGTGTAGGGCAGTTGAAATTTGCTTGATGTTAAGAGAATATCATTCAAAGCATGTGCTCATGTACTGAGATTCAAAATTGCACTCGCAAATACTTCGCACGGATATTTTTTTGTACCATTGAGGACTTGGAACAAGATGAGAACGGCGATGTTAGGGCTGAAGGTACAGCAGAAGGTACACGCAGCTGCAAACACGGACCCGAACATGGCAGACACTCTGCATCCAAGACGGTTAACACACACGCTTGCCAGTGGACCTGTCCAATGAAAATGAGCATTGTTAAATTTGTATTTGTCAAATGACCTCTAGACAGGCGCATTACTAGCTTGATAGCTAGACGCCAGGAAAGTTGTTTTATTCAAATAATAATAATAATAATAATTAACGGGCAGTTAGCAGGTGCTTTATCCAATTTCTTGGCTCAAGGCGCCACAAACTGAACCCATCCCGCACCTTTCACAAATAGGACACCAACAATTGACAATCACGTGGTGCAAAGATCAGCTAAGCTAAATGAGTTTCGGATCTTAGAATTGCGCTTACTCTTGAATTTTTGTGGGACAAATATCCCCAGCAAAAGCAGAGGAAGACGGAGTACCCGCAGAGGAACCCCGACGATCAAGTTAGAAGTATGGTCGCAATAGCACATGATTGTATGTAATACTGCGGCCGACCTCAAGACATATCCCACCTAGTGACTTGCACAAACCTTTACTGGGCGGTCGGTTGATGACTAAGATCATTTATTTACTACTACTACTAATGAATATTGTATAGGCGCTTTACCCAGTTTCATGAATCGGCTCAAAGCGCCGCGAACTAAACCCAACACGCACGCTCACGCGAATCACACACATTCTCTCACACACTGGACATAAGCACATTACAGTCACACAGTCACGTTACAGTCACGTGGTGCGAAGGGTCAGCTCAGCTATTTATTGCATTTGTTTTTCAAATTTGGTGGGCTGAACATTTCCAAAGCAGAGGGGGAGGAAGCCGGAGTACCCGGAGAGACCCCCCCCCCCCCCCCCCGACGATCGGCCCGAATGAACGGTGCCACATACGAGAAGGGAAAAATTCTTTGCCCCGAGTGGGACTCGAATCCTCGACCTCTCGCATTGGTGGCAAAGACTCTTAACCACTAGACCACCGACTGCCCCTTGATTTGAGAGTAAACGCCGTGTTTACAGAATTTTCAGAGTGTAGCAACACATTTAGCTTTGTCAGTGCATACGTACCCACAATAAACATGGTTCCTTCCTGTGCGGACACCAGCCAGGCAGTCTCAGCGTTGCTGCTGCCAAAGTAGTCTTCAAACGGAACGAAAAACACACCAAGTCCATACGCCGATTGAGTGAACGTATATAGATATAACGACGCCGCAACTACCACCCATCCAAATACTCCTGAATCACGCGTCGTGGTCGACACTGTCGGGTGAAGTTCCTTCTGCCCTGCAGGATGTGTTTTACCCGCCTTATCCAAAACACCAGAATCGGGTTTTTGCAATTCTATAGAAGTTTTCTCATCGGCCTCGTAAGCTCTGTTATCCTTCCCCGCCATTTTGAAGACATACGAGCATGCACCACCAGTAACGGACGCGGGTGAAAGGTGTTTCATACACCTCTTGTTGTCGAGTTACATGACGCGTGCCGGCTGTAAATGAAATTGCTTTAACCCTTTTCTGCCTAACACAGCCACAGTGCTGTGTACCCCTGCTGCCTAGGGCTGCCGTGATGAAAACAGAGAATTTTGGGTAGTGTTATTTGAACGGGCATAACTTTTTTATTTGTCACATGTGGAGCAATTTTCATGAAACTTGGTGTTTGAATAGGTAAGACCCTACTGAAGCTTACTGTAATTTCTTGCTGAGGTTACCGTGGTTACGGCTTGGCGGCAAACTTCTTCCTCGATTATTTGGAGTTCTGGCCCTACCATGACTGGCGTGGCTCGGACACATGCAGCTATCCGCAGCACCCTATACCGGGCCCTCATTGGTTGATTCGTTCACTTCCTACTTCCGGCAGTGGGCAGACGACATTTTATGTATCTCGGTTCGCAAGGACATCGGACATACTGCTTGTTTGACGCGAAACACTTATGCTTTCCAGAGGATGCGAATACCTACTAAGACTATATTACTTGTGGCAAGCTGCAAAACTGGGTTAAATCCTAGATCAGCGGCGCAAATTCCCAGTGCCAAATGGACTGAAAATTTTCATGCCAAAAGTGTCCTCATGCATTCCGGAGCACGAATAAAACATGTTTGAGCGAAAAAAAAAAAAAAAAAAAAATTTCCCCGACATTTTTTAGATTTTTTCCCACATCTGCACCCACCTCCATTTGTTTTACACACATATGCAGCCGTCTCCATCTGTTTCTGAACCTGCTTCCGTTCATCAATTACTAATTCCAAGCCACTCACTCCTGCTCATGCTTCAGATCCTACTATCACGCCCAAATTGCATGTTTTTGGAAATTCTTTGTCGCTTTCACACGGCGTTGAAGTGACAACAAATGGAGGTGGGTGCAGATGTGGGGAAAAAATCTAAAAAAAAATGTCGGGGGGGGGGGGGGGGAACAACCATTAACATAGTGACCACTGAATTAATAATAATAAGAAGAATAAATGTTTGTATGGCACATTTCTTTAAATAAAACTCAATGCACACACACACACACACACACACACACACACACACACACACACACACACACACACACACACATTTTACAACAAAGGACAGAAATACACTGGTGAAACTGACTAGTTAGGCTAGTTATTCAAGTTATGGCCTCAATTAAATCTGCCAGCCAGTTACAGAGCACTCAACACAACAGTGTCAAAAAATAGTGTTTACAAAAGAAAACACACATTGAATGAATGCGAGTATAGATGCTACAGGTTTAAGGTTTCAAGAAATGCCTGCACTGAAAAAAACAAACAAACCCAAACCTAGCTAAAACATGACAAATTTGCGGATATGTGCTGGATCTACATGGTAATTTGACATACCGAGCTTAGAGAAACATATTGAACACATACATGTACATATATCAGTGGACCGTGTGTACATGTACATGCGGTTTTAATGTCACAACACTGCCGGACTATTCCTGCATGACTGGCACTCGTAAACATCCAATGTACAAGTAGCATCACACCTGTAGCAGACGACCGGAAGTACTGTCTGACCCACGTGATCTGAACAACCAATGAGGGCCCGGTATAGGGTGCTGCAGATAGCTGCATGTGGCTCGGACAAGCCACATGGGAGGCTTCTACTTCACTTTCAGGCGAAGATTCGTCACTTTTAGGCGAAGATTCGTCACTTTCTTGCACAAAATTAACATCATCGGAGTCTGACTCTGGATCGCTAGCACTATCGCTGTCAGTCGAGCGCAAGTTCGTGTAAAACTTCAGCGCGCTTGAGGTGTCGCTTTCGTGCCATTTGTCGTTTAAAATTCGAGCGAAAACCACCACCAAAGACTCAAACGCAGGAAGTGGTCTCATAGGAAGGGAGACAACACCATAAACCTGGTTTTGGGTGCTTTAAAGCTGGATCAGGACACGATTTGGACTGCTAGTTGTCATTACGAGTATACTCGTAGCCCGGTGCTGGTTGCTGCACGGCTGTTACGAGTATACTCGTAGCCCGTCAGGAAAGGGTTAAAATTGAAGACTGCCGAGTTCCTCTGAACACTTCCTGGTCATTGTCGTATAGTTCTGTGAATAGCTACACACCGTACCTTGTTGCTGGCGACATCGTACGCGACGTGTGCAGTCGCGAGCGACACAGTTGGAGAATGTCACAAATCCCTGCTAACAAGTCATGGTTCATGTCGATACATGACATTTTACACCCACGCTTGTTGTATTTCATTACAGATTTTTAGCGCTTTATTACAGTATCGTACCTGTGATAACACGTCATATCACGCTTTACTGTATGCAGTATGTATATATGAGTGGGTGTAAGGGTGTAAAAACAACAACAACAACAAAACAAAACAACAACAACAATAACAAATGTGACCCTCCACCACGAAATGAGTCGTTTTGTAACATGAACAAATAGCATAAGAAGACTCATTTCGTGGTGGAGGGTCACAAATTTCCTTGTGGTGTTAAAAAGGCCGTTAAAGATTCTGCATTCTGAATTACGTTGTTGTGTTCACAAACCACAACTACCCATGAAAAGAAAGTTAACGACATGGTTTTTTACAGAGAGAATTGTGTGTGCAGGCTCTTGCAGACGCTCTCGCCATTATTGGTCAAAAGAACCGGAAACCGTTGCGACTGTCACTACAGCCTGGATTGTTTGAGATAACTATTCAACATCTCACTACGTGTGACAGACACACAGACCTTAAATCCGCCAGTACTCTGTCCAGCGTGCAAAACGCCAAAAGTACACGACAGACCGACCCCGTAATGTAGTGTTTAGCACTTCGGACCATGGACCGGGAGACCCGGGTTCGTGTCCCAGCCGAGGCAAGCGGGATTTTTCCTGCCCAGGTCGGCTCTAACCCAGAGCGGGTGTGCTATGGGTCCAATGGGGAGGCTGTTGCCACACAGCCGAAATTCACCCACTGCACGGGTGCGACTTTGGGGGTGCTTCCCGTAGTATAACACGTCGTATGATGTGGATGATTACACGGCCGGCACCGCAGGTGCCGTAGTTCCCGGGCCTGGTTAATGCCGGGATATTTGTGACAGGAAGCGTGGAATGCCCTGTCCCGCAGCCCCAAACCACACGGACCCCCATAGCATCATCTTACCATCATCCTCATCTCCATCATCATGCATTATAAAAAATGCCCCAGCTTCCGAGCCCTCCGTGGATTCCACCCATTACCTGGGAGGAACACCACTGGAACTGGCAAAGAGTCGGGGCAGCAAAAAAAAGAAGAAAAAAGTACACGACAGTGACCATATAAGCCCCAGTGTCAGCTCAAACAGCGTATAACTGGGAGAATAGTGAGTGAGTGAGTGAGTATTTTAAGGCTTAACGCCGCGTCAGCGACAAAGACTAATTCGCGGCAGGGGAGAATAGTGACAGCTTTGCAAAAGGTGAAAGGGGAAATAGAAAGAGTAGCGGGAGGGGTATAGAAATCGATTAGACATATCCTGTGAGTAGTTTAGTATGTACCAAATTTAACCCTATGGAATGGGGCGCCCGCCGGGGTAGGTTAGGTGTGAGCTAAATATAGGCAAGAGGTGTGCCGCGCAGGCGGAAGTGGGGAGACAATCTTTGTGAACGCTATCTACGCAGTAACATCACAGATCGGTATGTGGTGTCTATAGGAAATGTAGAAGGGGTTTTAATGTAGCTCTGTCAAATTAGTCAAGGGTCGATAATCCGTTGACTTTTTTTTCCTCACCCTCCCGCTCAGCGGTGATTAGGTCTCGCGGCGCACGAGCGCGCGCGTCGGGGCAACGCGTGCTACCAGCCGGCCCCGGCTGCGTGTGTGTGTACCGAACGCTGATTTGGTCAAAGACGAGTATGATACCTGCCCTGGAATGCGTGTGCCTGTCATAAGGAACTAACTCTTAACTCTCTTTCTTTTCACTTGGGTCGTGGTGCGTGGTGGTGAGGAGAGGAGTTAATGAATGACTAAAAAATGAAAAAGTCTGTCTTACCTTATATTTGAAAGAGGCGTTGTTGTTGTTTTTTGTATCCACCGAGGTGGGTCTATCCCGAAGTTTACGACGATCTCTCTCTCTCTCTCTTTCTCTTGTTGATAATTTTGGTCGCCTTTACACCCCAATAGACAGCCAGAATGGAGGTTTGAAACAGCACTGGACTGCCTAAAGAGTCGTGTACAGGCGGGACGCCGGGTGGCATCCCTGAAGATGGAGGTTGAAGGCGGAGAGTCGTCAGTGTAGGCGGCTAAGACCATCTCGTGACGTGGTGGTTGTTGGTATAGTTGGTAGCCGACTGAAGCAGCGAAAAACGACGAAGTTAGATAAGGAGAGGTTTTGTAGAGATCCCATCGCTTTGGACTTGACGTTTGATGTACAGGTAGGAGAGAGATTTCCGTTCTTGGGTGTACGTGTACATCATTCGCCCATCCGTGCGAAATCCTCTGTTGACACCCCCCCTCCACTGGTCTGTGTGTTGAGGTCTTGTAGGTAGTTGTCTTTAGTCAGTTGGTTGAGCTTTTGGTTGAGACCCTTGGCACGGCTTTTGTCGCCCTGTGTGGAACTGAAACAGTAATAGGTTTTGCTGCACAAAGCGACAATTCCATCACCCTCGTACTCAACTTTAAAAAGGCCAGGCGTTCGTTTGTCGAATGTTTGGCGTTCTTGACAGCACGAAGGTGGGTCGGTCCATGGTTGGTTGGTCAGTCGTGCAGCGATAAAGTCTTGGTGATGGGTGTCACAAGATTTCCCCGGGAACCATTCGTTGTAGTGAGTGTAAAAGTCTTGGCGGAGCTCGGGTTTGACAACCTCTTCAAAGCTGAAAGTAGAGAGCGCCATGTACAGAGAGTCTGTGTCCATCTCACACAGCTGATAGTCAGCGCGAGACACAAACTTGTCCACCAGGTCATAGTGAAACTGTAGCATGCGGAGTTTGGCATACTGGTAGACGAAGAAACCGATCTGTAGAGGAAGGTTCCAGCTGACGTGGGCTTTAGCACTCTCTACCTCAAAGACTTCATCTGTGAGCTCTGTCAAGGAGCGAAAGAGAGGGTCTGCTACAAGTTTTTGAGCACCTGCATCGTCGACATATTGGACAGTTTTTCCATGTTGGTGATGGTTTTTCCGTACGCCGAGTTGCCGAGGAGTTTCATGGTATCTGCGACAATGGTCTTGGAGGGGTCCGTGTCTCCCAGTCGGCGAGCGTTTGACACTTGTTGTCCAAACTTTTCGAAACTGCGTTTAGGGACGTATTCGACGATCTGGTAGATTCTGGTGATCTGTAAACCGTGGTCTAGATACCATTTGACTAGCGGCGTGGCGAGAAGAATTTTGGTGGCGTGAAAGCTCCCGATCAGAGTCAAGCATGTCACAGTTACACTACAAGATCTGAAATTGTAATGAATTTCGGCCTTGACCTTGCTCTCACCTCAGTCTGCATTGGGACACCGACGGGGCAGACATCCCTACTTCTGACTTTCATGTATCACACTACACGCTCTACAGAAAAGAGGGAGCCAGTGTCAGAAGACAAACTTACTCCCCAAGAGATTTACTCCGGAGTAAAAATACCGTAAAGAAATTCTTACTCTATAGTAAAAAACCTCGTACGACAGAAGTAATCCCAAGCCAAGAGACTACTTCTGTCGTACTGGGCTTGTTTTACTCCGGAGTTAAAATTTCCTACTTCATTTTCTCTCGGAGTAAATTCCTCGTGAGAGTAAGTTTGTTGTATTACACCGGGATACCCGAGCTGGTATGGGTTTTAGATTTTTGTGTCGTGTGTTCCAGCAAAAAAAAAAAAAAAAGGGGAAAAAAAGTTTTCAAAAGTTAAAATGTTTTCCTTGTTGCCCCCATATTTCGAAATTACCATTATTGTACAAAACTTGTGTAGTGTGTATTTCTGTCCTTTGTTGTAAAATGTGTGTGTGTGTGTGTGTGTGTGTGTGTGTGTGTGTGTGTCTGTGTGTGCTCCCTATTCGGTGAGATTGCCTGAAAGCTCGTTGCCCGGCAGAATTAACATGACATGCCTTGGCAACCGTGGTCATGACTAGTACTTCGTTGAGTAGTATTCAGTTACGTTGTTATTCTGGGGTGTGTGTGTGTGTGTGTGTGTGTGTGTGTGTGTGTGTGTGTGTGTACATTGTTAGCGTGTG
>JACVVK020000168.1:787500-827500 GCA_018292915.2 Batillaria attramentaria
AGCACGCCCTTCAGGCAAGTAACCCTCTAAGCCATAAAACCTGAAAATATGTGAAGGCGTTATTCTGTTCTCCGTGTTTTTCAGTTTTCGGTTCTCATGTCCGAGATCATTTTCTGGAAAATGGCCGTAGGCACGATTTCTTTTTTAAATAAAAAGTGAATGGATCAAATTATAAAATTCATCCAAATGGCACTTTTTGGCATGCTGAAAAAATAAATATAAGAGAAGCCATTATTTCAAGATGGCTACTAGCATGCACTGTGACCTTATAAGTAACTTTCGGTGAAATATTGCCAGAAAATGTTAACATTTGGCCTAAAGATTAATTTGGATGTGGGAATCATGTGTGTGAGAAGATCGTAGAGAATGGCTTCCAGTTTAATGTTTGTAATCTCCTATCCTTACCTGGCCGGAAAGTCACACTTAGTTTTGCTAAATTTCTGAAAGAATGCAAAGTGGTGTACAACAAAGTTCTCATAGCTTAACACTTTTTGTTCCCAGTCTCTGTAATTGCTGTAAGTGTATGATAGCTTTATTCCATGTAGTTTGTGATAACAATATTGATCAGCACTCTTGTTTATTGACCTCACAGTGACTGTTGTTGCTAACATTTACTATTTACCCTACATTACCTTGTCCTTTGCATTTCTTGTTTGTTTATATTGTTCCTCCATGCCCCTGTAGGGGTCAAAGGAAATAAAATACTTGAATCCTTAAATCCTTGAATCCAGTTCCACTGTGAGATGGAAGCCACCAAACCGCCAAGTACCGTATTCCTGCTATTTTGCTTTAAGTCTGTATGTCTATAGGTTTGCATGCGTGTTAACTTCTGTTGTCACCTTGTCTCCACTATTCAGTCTATTCAATCTGTTTTTGGTGCTTGTCTAGAATCATTGATTAGTGTAATCGTTCAGAGAATTAAACATGCTGATTATATCCTCAAAGTCAAGCATCCGAGCATATTCGAGGATTATACCGACAAAACGGCACAAGCTGAGCAGAGAACCACCGAGGTTGACGTCCTGACGCTAAACAACACCCAAACACTGCAGAGTATGCAGCAAAGGAACCAAGCTTGTGGCCAGTCCCCCGATCACCAAAGCAGCAACGTTCATGATGATAGCAAACGAGAAACAGGCCACCACAAATATTTGGGCCCAGCTGGGATTCGAACCCAGGACCCGAGCACTGAAAGTCCAACGCACCAAGTTTGAGTTGCCGTATTGTGACGCTGACATGCTTTTCTTACAGTCACAACAAAAACCAAACCAACAACAACAACAAAACAATAATAATAATAATATGGGTACTTAAGGGACGCCCTCCCTCTCGCGAGAGCTCAGGGGCCCTTATAATGAACACACACTCACCCAGAAACGCACACAACATGCCCCTCCACACATACATTTAACTACAAACACATAATGTGCAGCACCATACGCTGGCTTCCCCTGGATTCCACACACACACACACACACACAAACGACCAGCAGGACGATGATGTGGCAACAGTCATTGGTTGAGTGCTGTGAAGAGGTGGGTTTTCAGATTTGTATTGAAGGATGGTTTTGTTTCTGCAAGCAGTAGTTGCTTAGTGTAATCGTTCAGAGAATTAAACATGCTGATTATATCCTCAAAGTCAAGCATCCGAGCATAATTATTCGAGGATTATACCGACAAAACGGCTTGTGACGACCAAAGGCACAAGCTGAGCAAAGAACCACCCAGGCTGACGTCCTGACGCTGAACATCGCGTCTTTTGTTTAAATATTACAAAAAGTGGGGAAAAGTCTCACCAAGACAACACCCATACACTGCCGAGTAAGCAGCAAGCAGCGGGTATGTCTCCAGGAATGGAACCAAGCTTGTAGCCAGTCCCCCGATCACCAAAGCAGCACCGTTCATGATGAGGGGATCGCAGCAGGAGAGATCGGCCAGAAACCCGGAAGCAATTCTGCTGGCTGTGCTAGCGATCCCCATAATGGACACGAGGAAAGCGGCTCTGGTAGAGTCAATGTCAAGGTCGTTGGCCAGAGGTGGTAAGAAGGTCGACGGGATGAGCAATCCTGGAACAGGAAGAAATGAAAAACTGAAAGTACCTTTCAAAGAATAACAGAGTTTGAAACTGCTGTGTTTTTGTAGTTGCTGCAGGCTGATAGTTGCTTCTCTAAGTGTTTGTTTTCTTTCGAAATCTTTATTTACCCCCTTTTGGTCGTCATAGCAATTGCATGCGTATAATAATAATAATAATAATAATAATAATAATAAAGGGTATTTGTGGCGCCCCATCTCACAGGAGCTCAGGGCGCGTACATAAACTACACATAACATAAAAACAACGTATATAACGTACAACACACACACACACACACACACACACACACACACACACACAGATTTTTTTTGCAGGTGGCATGCAGAGATAGAGAGCGGGGAGGGGAGGGGTATGGGGGGGGGGTGGTTCTACCACATAGAGAAAAGATGTGTTTTAGGGTGGGACTTAAAGACTGTTAACGACTGAGCATGACGGATGTGAGAGGGGAGACTTACAGATTACAGGACCAATGTATGAAAACGCACGCTGGCCCGCGTGTAAAGATAATATACACAATGTTACTTTGGCCATTCACCTTTGTGCACAGTACATTTTTTTTATTTGAAACATCAAAACGGTGTTTTTAGTCTCGAATAAACCAAGTAAAACAGGTTGTTATACCTTGGATCTGCACAATACACATACCTGCTGAGGTCAGAGCGACAGAGAACCAATACACCAGAAAGGCAGGACTTTTCAACACGGAGAGGTCGAAATATTTCCGCAAGGAATCACAAAATGACTCGTGCTTCTTGTTGGTACTGTCTGGGCGTTTCGTAACACCTGTCTCGTTCAATTCAGCATTCTCGACGCCAGCTGCTCTGTCAGTTTGTTCGTCGTGTTTGTCCGTTCGGTCGTCCTGTTTGTCCGTTCGTCCGTCCTGTGTGTCCGTTCGTTCGTCATGTGTGTCCGTTCGTCCGTCCTGTTTGTCCGTTCGTTCGTCCGGTTTGTTCGTAGTCGCCGCCTTGGTTAAACTTGGATAGACAAAACTGCAGACCAGGCCGTTGAGCACAAGACCAGAGTAAATCCACAGAGCTCCCTTCCAGCCGTACTGCATCAGCAAGAAGTTGAAAAACGGCGGGAAAACGAAGGCCGCGATTCCTCCGCCGCTGGTCACAATCCCTGCAGCTAAACCCCTCCGCCGCGCAATGTAGCGCCCAACACTGACATTAGCAGGAACATTAACAAATCCTTGTCCAAACCCTGCGTATGAAAATGAGTGTCACATTAAATTTTAATCAAGAGGATGTCTGAGGAAATGTGGTTAAATATCAACGTTTGTACCACTCTACCACTATTACACGTCATGGTTTAAACAGAGCTTACATGATTAGTTCTCGTGGTTTACCACGGAAGAAATCACGAGACGTTTCAATTTTTTTTGCCGTAGCTACTGGGGGAGCCGGGGTGGTCGAATGGTAGAGCGTTGGACTTCTAATGCTCGGGTCGTGAGTTCGATCCCGGCTGGGGGCCAAATATTTGTGCTGGCTTTTTCATCATTGCCCCGTCTTTGATATCACCTTATGTGGTGGAAAAGGACGTTAAACCCCCAAACACCCACCCCACCCTTGCCGTAGCTACCTCGCCGTATTCTCGGTAGCTACGGCAAAAATTAAAACATCGAGTGATTTCTTTTGTGGTAAACCACGAAGAACTAATCATTTAAGGTGTTTATACCACGAGCATTCAGACTCCTACCTCTACTGCTCTAGTCGCATACATTTTCTGCAACAGTTTATTTTTCTGATAGGGTGACTAGTGATTTTTGTACCCCCTCAAAATTCTGCGCACTGACTTGTGAAGAAATGATGTGTAGGGCAGTTGAAATTTGCTTGATGTTAAGAGGAATATCATTCAAAGCATGTGCTCATGTACTGAGATTCAAAACTGCACTCGCAAATACTTCGCACGGATATTTTTTGTACCACTGAGGACTTGGAACAAGATGAGAACGGCGATGTTAGGGCTGAAGGTGCTGCAGAAGGTAGACACAGCTGCAAACACAGACCCGAACATGGCAGACACTCTGCATCCAAGACGGTTAACACACATGCTTGCCAGTGGACCTGTCCAATGAAAATGAGCATTGTTAAATTTGTATTTGTCAACTGACCTCTAGACAGGCGCATTACTAGCTTGATAGCTAGACGCCAGGAAAGTTGTTTTATTCAAATAATAATAATAATAATAAACAGGCAGTTAGCAGGTGCTGTATCCAATTTCTTGGCTCAACGCGCCACAAACTGAACCCATCACTCACCTTTCACAAATAGGACACCAACAATTGACAATCCCGTGGTGAAAAGATCACCTAAGCTAAATGAGTTTCGGATCTTAGAATTGCGCTTACTCTTGAATTTTTGTGGGACAAATATCCCCAGCAAAAGCAGAGGAAGCCGGAGTACCCGCAGAGGAACCCCGACGATCAAGTCAGAAGTATGGTCGCAATAGCACATGATTGTATGTAATACTGCGGCCGACCTCAAGACATATCCCACCTAGTGACTTGCACAAACCTTTACTGGGCGGTCGGTTGATGACTAAGATCATTTATTTACTACTACTACTCGTACTAATGAATATTGTATAGGCGCTTTACCCAGTTTCATGAATCGGCTCAAAGCGCCGCGAACTAAACCCAACACGCACGCTCACGCGAATCACACACATTCTCTCACACACTGGACATAAGCACATTACAGTCACGTGGTGCGAAGGGTCAGCTCAGCTATTTATTGCATTTATTTTTCAAATTTGGTGGGCTGAACATTTCCAAAGCAGAGGGGGAGGAAGCCGGAGTACCCGGAGAGACCCCCCGACGATCGGCCAGAATGAACGGTGCCACATACGAGAAGGGAAAAATTCTTTGCCCCGAGTGGGACTCGAACCCTCGACCTCTCGCATTGGTGGCAAAGTCTCTTTACCACTAGACCACCGACCGCCCCTTGATTTGAGAGTAAACGCCGTGTTTACAGAATTTTCAGTGTAGCAACACATTTATCTTTGTCAGTGCATACGTACCCACAATACACATGGTTCCAATCTGTGCGGACACCAGCCAGGCAGTCTCAGCGTTGCTGCTGCCAAAGTAGTCTTCAAATGGAACGAAAAACACACCATATCCATACGCCGATTCAGTGAACGTGTAAAGATATAACGACGCCGCGACTATCACCCATCCAAATTCTCCTGAATCAGGCGTCGTGGTCGACACTGTCGGGTGAAGTTCCTTCTGCCCTGCAGGATGTGTTTTACCCGCCTCATCCAAAACACCAGAATCGGGTTTTTGCAATTCTATAGAAGTTTTCTCATCGGCCTCGTAAGCTCTGTTATCCTTCCCCGCCATTTTGAAGACATACGAGCATGCACCACCAGTAACGGACGCGGGTGAAAGGTGTTTCATACACCTCTTGTTGTCGAGTTACATGACGCGTGCCGGCTGTAAATAAAATTGCTTTAACCCTTTTCTGCCTAACACAGCCACAGTGCTGTGTACCCCTGCTGCCTAGGGCTGCCGTGATGAAAACAGAGAATTTTGGGTAGTGTTATTTGAACGGGCATAACTTTTTTATTTGTCACATGTGGAGCAATTTTCATGAAACTTGGTGTTTGAATAGGTAAGACCCTACTGAAGCTTACTGTAATTTCTTGCTGAGGTTACCGTGGTTACGGCTTGGCGGCAAACTTCTTCCTCGATTATTTGGAGTTCTGGCCCTACCATGACTGGCGTGGCTCGGACACATGCAGCTATCCGCAGCACCCTATACCGGGCCCTCATTGGTTGATTCGTTCACTTCCTACTTCCGGCAGTGGGCAGACGACATTTTATGTATCTCGGTTCGCAAGGACATCGGACATACTGCTTGTTTGACGCGAAACACTTACGCTTTCCAGAGGATGCGAATACCTACTAAGACTATATTGCTTGTGGCAAGCTGCAAAACTGGGTTAAATCCTAGATCAGCGGCGCAAATTCCCAGTGCCAAATGGACTGAAAATTTTCATGCCAAAAGTGTCCTCATGCATTCCGGAGCACGAATAAAACATGTTTGAGCGAAAAAAAAAAAAAAAAAAATTCCCCGACATTTTTTAGATTTTTTCCCACATCTGTACCCACCTCCATTTGTTTTACACAGATATGCAGCCGTCTCCATCTGTTTCTGAACCTGCTTCCGTTCATCAATTACTAATTCCAAGCCACTCACTCCTGCTCATGCTTCAGATCCTACTATCACGCCGAAATTGCATGTTTTTGGAAATTCTTTGTCGCTTTCACACGGCGTTGAAGTGACAACAAATGGAGGTGGGTGCAGATGTGGGGAAAAAATCTAAAAAAAATGTCGGGGGGGGGGGGGGGGGAACAACCATTAACATAGTGACCACTGAATTAATAATAATAAGAAGAATACATTTGTTTGTATGGCACATTTCTTTAAATAAAACTCAATGCACACACACACACACACACACACACACACACACACACACACACACACACACACACATTTTACAACAAAGGACAGAAATACACTGGTGAAACTGACTAGTTAGGCTAGTTATTCAAGTTATGGCCTCAATTAAATCTGCCAGCCAGTTACAGAGCACTCAACACAACAGTGTCAAAAAATAGTGTTTACAAAAGAAAACACACATTGAATGAATGCGAGTATAGATGCTACAGGTTTAAGGTTTCAAGAAATGCCTGCACTGAAAAAAACAAACAAACCCAAACCTAGCTAAAACATGACAAATTTGCGGATATGTGCTGGATCTACATGGTAATTTGACATACCGAGCTTAGAGAAACATATTGAACACATACATGTACATATATCAGTGGACCGTGTGTACATGTACATGCGGTTTTAATGTCACAACACTGCCGGACTATTCCTGCATGACTGGCACTCGTAAACATCCAATGTACAAGTAGCATCACACCTGTAGCAGACGACCGGAAGTACTGTCTGACCCACGTGATCTGAACAACCAATGAGGGCCCGGTATAGGGTGCTGCAGATAGCTGCATGTGGCTCGGACAAGCCACATGGGAGGCTTCTACTTCACTTTCAGGCGAAGATTCGTCACTTTTAGGCGAAGATTCGTCACTTTCTTGCACAAAATTGACATCATCGGAGTCTGACTCTGGATCGCTAGCACTATCGCTGTCGAGCGCAAGTTCGTGTAAAACTTCAGCGCGCTTGAGGTGTCGCTTTCGTGCCATTTGTCGTTTAAAATTCGAGCGAAAACCACCACCAAAGACTCAAACGCAGGAAGTGGTCTCATAGGAAGGGAGACAACACCATAAACCTGGTTTTGGGAGCTTTAAAGCTGGATCAGGACACGATTTGGACTGCTAGTTGTCATTACGAGTATACTCGTAGCCCGGTGCTGGTTGCTGCACGGCTGTTACGAGTATACTCGTAGCCCGTCAGGAAAGGGTTAAAATTGAAGACTGCCGAGTTCCTCTGAACACTTCCTGGTCATTGTCGTATAGTTCTGTGAATAGCTACACACCGTACCTTGTTGCTGGCGACATCGTACGCGACGTGTGCAGTCGCGAGCGACACAGTTGGAGAATGTCACAAATCCCTGCTAACAAGTCATGGTTCATGTCGATACATGGCATTTTACACCCACGCTTGTTGTATTTCATTACAGATTTTTAGCGCTTTATTACAGTATCATGCGTACCTGTGATAACACGTCATATCACGCTTTACTGTATGCAGTATGTATATATGAGTGGGTGTAAGGGTGTAAAAACAACAAAAAAAAAAAAAAAAAAAAAAAAAAAACAACAATAACAAATGTGACCCTCCACCACGAAATGAGTCGTTTTGTAACATGAACAAATAGCATAAGAAGACTCATTTCGTGGTGGAGGGTCACAAATTTCCTTGTGGTGTTAAAAAGGCCGTTAAAGATTCTGCATTCTGAATTAAGTTGTTGTGTTCACAAACCACAACTACCCATGAAAAGAAAGTTAACGACATGGTTTTTTACAGAGAGAATTGTGTGTGCAGGCTCCTGCAGACGCTCTCGCCATTATTGGTCAAAAGAACCGGAAACCGTTGCGACTGTCACTACAGCCTGGATTGTTTGAGATAACTATTCAACATCTCACTACGTGTGACAGACACACAGACCTTAAATCCGCCAGTACTCTGTCCAGCGTGCAAAACGCCAAAAGTACACGACAGACCGACCCCGTAATGTAGTGTTTAGCACTTCGGACCATGGACCGGGAGACCCGGGTTCGTGTCCCAGCCGAGGCAAGCGGCATTTTTCCTGCCTAGATCGGCTCTAACCCAGAGCGGGTGTGCTATGGGTCCAATGGGGAGGCTGTGGCCACACAGCCGAGATTCACCCACTGCACGGGTGCGACTTTGGGGGTGCTTCCCGTAGTATAACACGTCGTATGATGTGGATGATTACACGGCCGGCACCGCAGGTGCCGTAGTTCCCGGGCCTGGTTAATGCCGGGATATTTGTGACAGGAAGCGTGGAATGCCCTGTCCCGCAGTCCCAAACCACACGGACCCCCATAGCATCATCCTACCATCATCCTCATCTCCATCATCATGCATTATAAAAAATGCCCCAGCTTCCGAGCCCTCCGTGGATTCCACCCATTACCTGGGAGGAACACCACTGGAACTGGCAGAGTCGGGGCAGCAAAAAAAAAGAAAAAAAAAAGTACACGACAGTGACCATATAAGCCCCAGTGTCAGCTCAAACAGCGTATAACTGGGAGAATAGTGAGTGAGTGAGTGAGTATTTTAAGGCTTAACGCCGCGTCAGCGACAAAGACTAATTCGCGGCAGGAGAGAATAGTGACAGCTTTGCAAAAGGTGAAAGGGGAAATAGAAAGAGTAGCGGGAGGGGTATAGAAATCGATTAGACATATCCTGTGAGTAGTTTAGTATGTACCAAATTTAACACTATGGAATGGGGCGCCCGCCAGGGTAGGTTAGGTGTGAGCTAAATATAGGCAAGAGGTGTGCCGCGCAGGCGGAAGTGGGGAGACAATCTTTGTGAACGCTATCTACGCAGTAACATCACAGATCGGTATGTGGTGTCTATAGGAAATGTAGAAGGGGTTTTAATCAAGGGTCGATAATCCGTTGACTTTTTTTTCCTCACCCTCCCGCTCAGCGGTGATTAGGTCTCGCGGCGCACGAGCGCGCGCGTCGGGGCAACGCGTGCTACCAGCCGGCCCCGGCTGCGTGTGTGTGTACCGAACGCTGATTTGGTCAAAGACGAGTATGATACCTGCCCTGGAATGCGTGTGCCTGTCATAAGGAACTAACTCTTAACTCTCTTTCTTTTCACTTGGGTCGTGGTTCGTGGTGGTGAGGAGAGGAGTTAATGAATGACTAAAAAATGAAAAAGTCTGTCTTACCTTATTATTTGAAAGAGGCGTTGTTGGTTTTTTTGTATCCACCGAGGTGGGTCTATCCCGAAGTTCACGACGATCTCTCTCTCTCTCTCTCTCTCTCTCTCTCTTTCTCTTGTTGATAATTTTGGTCGCCTTTACACCCCAATAGACAGCCAGAATGGAGGTTTGAAACAGCACTGGACTGCCTAAAGAGTCGTGTACAGGCGGGACGCCGGGTGGCATCCCTGAAGATGGAGGTTGAAGGCGGAGAGTCGTCAGTGTAGGCGGCTAAGACCATCTCGTGACGTGGTGGTTGTTGGTATAGCCGGTAGCCGACTGAAGCAGCGAAAAACGACGAAGTTAGATAAGGAGAGGTTTTGTAGAGATCCCATCGCTTTGGACTTGACGTTTAATGTACAGGTAGGAGAGAGATTTCCGTTCTTGGGTGTACGTGTACATCATTCGCCCATCCTTGCGAAATCCTCTGTTGACACCCCCTCCACTGGTCTGTGTGTTGAGGACTTGTAGGTAGTTGTCTTTAGTCAGTTGGTTGAGCTTTTGGTTGAGACCCTTGGCACGGCTTTTGTCACCCTGTGTGGAACTGAAACAGTAATAGGTTTTGCTGCACAAAGCGACAATTCCATCACCCTCGTACTCAACTTTAAAAAGGCCAGGCGTTCGTTTGTCGAATGTTTGGCGTTCTTGACAGCCCGAAGGTGGGTCGGTCCATGGTTGGTTGGTCAGTCGTGCAGCGATAAAGTCTTGGTGATGGGTGTCACAAGATTTCCCCGGGAACCATTCGTTGTAGTGAGTGTAAAAGTCTTGGCGGAGCTCGGGTTTGACAACCATATAAACAGTTTGAAAAACAAAACATCATCAGGTTGTGATGGGATCAGTGCGGAAATATTAAAACTATCATTACCATACACAGTAGACTCCTTAACATATATTTTTAATCTATGTATCCAGAAAAATGTATTTCCTGATGACTTAAAGATCGCCAAGGTTATTCCACTTCCAAAAACAAAGGTCAAGGATGATCTCAACAACTATAGACCAATCTCCATCCTTTCTACAATATCAAAACCCCTTGAGAAACACGTGTGCAAGCACTTGACAAACTACCTTGAGAATCACGACCTGCTGTATCCCCTTCAGTCTGGATTTCGCGCATCACACTCGTGTCAGACATGTTTGACGCGGATTACAGACAAACGGCTTCACATTATAAATAATTCAGAGTTGTTAGGAGCTATTTTCCTGGATCTTAGGAAAGCCTTTGATGTTGTCAATCACTCAATCCTGTTGAAGAAGTTGCATTTGTATGGACTAAATTCATCAGCATGTCTTTTCATAAAATCCTACTTAGAAAACCGTAAACAAAGTGTACTCCTAAATGGGAATTTTTCGTCCCAAGGGCATATTCGTCATGGGGTCCCCCAAGGATCGGTGCTAGGACCTCTGTTGTTCTCCGTCTTCATAAATGACTTGCCAATGCATATTTCTGATAAGTCAGTGCTATGTAACATGTTTGCCGATGACAGTACTCTCCATGTGTCAAGTAAACAAGTATCCCAGATCACTGAATCTCTCCAGCAGGGTCTAAATGACGTTTCCTCCTGGTGTTCATCTAATCATATGCATATCAATCCTAACAAAACAAAAAGCATGTTGATTACAACCCGCCAAACACCAACTCTCTCCTCCACCTCTCAAACTTACCATTGATCATGCTGAAATTAAACAGGTCTCGGAACATAGGCTACTAGGTGTGATCGTTGATGACCAGCTAAAATGGGATCACAAATTGACAACGTTTGCAGGACAGTAGCTAAGAGCCTGTATAAATCTTATTGTCTAAACTGAAAATCTATAATGACTGTGACCGGCCATCGCAAACTGTTCTTTTCTGCCCATGTTAAACCCCACATAGATTATGTTTCTAATGTATGGGACAGCTGCAGTCAAGTTCACTTATCTAAACTCAACTCCTTACATAGAAGATCAATAAAACAAGTTCACCCCCACTCTACCATTCCAACGGACCAAAGATTCAAACAGCTCGGGATTCTGTCTCTGCGCAGTCAACATATCCTGAACAAATGTCTACTTGTACATAGTACCATTCACGGGAATGCCCCGTCATACCTTAAATCACTCATTAAACAACCGACACATGCCATTAGAGGAATGAGAAACGGTTGTATACCACTCCCACTCCCTAGGATAGACATATATAAAATGAGTTTTGCTTTCTCTGGGCCCACAGTCTGGAACTCACTACCACCAAGTCTAAAAATTATTCCGTCACGTTCCACTTTCAGAAAAAGACTGTTTTCCCATCTACTTGAAACTGAAACACTGAACCAGACGTTTACTTCTCGTTAATAAGAAAGTTTCTTTCAAGCGTCCATTTTGGTGTATAATCTGAACAACCATGTCAGGTGTGTGTGTGTGTGTGTGTGTGTGTGTGTGTGTGTGTGAGAGAGAGGGAGAGTGAGAGAAAGATTTTTTCTTTCGAGTAATTTTTTCTTTATTTTGCCATTGTTTTTTTGTGTTTTTTTTTTCTTGTATTTTCCTTTAATCTTGCCATTGTAGTCTTTTGTTTTTGTAGCAACGGCTGATTGAAAAATAATCATTGTTTGGTTAAATCACTTCCGTTGGAAAATAAAGTGCGTTCGTTCGTTCTCTCTCTCTCTCCATCGCTCCTTCCTTCCAACCATGTTTGTTTATGTGGTGGAAAAGGACGTTACGTCAAACTCCAAAACACACACCCACCCCACCCTCCAACCATCTATCTGCCTGTCTGTCGGCCTGTCTGTCTGGTCTGTATATATACCTATCTATCTGTCTATCCATACGACTATCGCTGCAGGTAATTGTATGGTCCCGAGTTTGGTAGGAAGCCTAACACTGCACCTCGTGCACGTGCAAACGGGACATGTCAAACACTAGCTGTTGATTTGTCTCTAATTGTCTCTGTCTATCCTTTATCATTTCTACTCAGTCGTCATGTGTGTGTGTGTGTGTGTGTGTGTGTGTGTGTGTGTGTGTGCTCTCTTTTACTTTTTTTAGTTGTTTTTACGTAGTGTACACTGAGTGAATTTTTTTTTTTTAAACTTCGGTTTTAGAATGTAAGGCGCCTAGAGCTCGTTCCCCGGGGATAGGCGCCCTATAAATATTATTATTATTGATTTGTTCCATCCCATAATGGAAAGTATTGTATAATTCTGTTATAATAATAATCATCATCATCATCATTATTATAATAAATTATTAATATTTCATCCTGTTGTTATTCCTCCACCAGGATACCTCTCGGACTTGACGGGATCATACGACGTGGCATTTTTCTTCAACGGGGCGATAATCGGACTCGCTGGAGTTATCTGCCTCCCACTAAGGTGCTTCACCCGACTGAAAGCGAGGACAACTCAGGATCATGGACAGTCCACAACGCGGCTGTAGACTTCCTATGGAGGGGATTGGTCATCAAGAAATGCATAGTGTGTTAGCCAGAGAACTGTAGTATATGTTTATACAGCTGCGAAACACGCATGGCAGTATGTTGGCTATTCTCTTGTACTTGGGGGTGGCCGGGGGGGGGGGGGGGAGCAGAATGGAGGGCCTTTTCCGGTTTTACTACAATTCAAAAGTTTCGTCGACGATGACTGTCAGCTAACGACTTCAGTCTGAAACGTGACCATGTACGCACACGCCTTTTTACGTTGTTGGGGGAGCCGGGGTGGTCGAATGGTAGAGCGTTGGACTTCTAATGCTCGGGTCGTGAGTTCGATCCCGGCTGGGGCCAAATATTTGTGGTGGGTTTTTCATCGTTGCCCCGTCTTTGATATCACCCGTATGTGGTGGAAAAGGACGTTAAACCCCCCAACACCCACCCACCCACCCTTTTACGTTGTGGTTACGTGTTCTGGGCCCGCATGTAAAAGTCGAGGTTAGGGATTTTAGCCCCGGGTTAAATTAAGTCTGACCTCGAACTAAACTAGCTCTAGGGTTAAATTTTCTGGGGTTTGTTTGGTTTTTTGTGTGTGTGTGTGTTTTTTTTTTTTTTTTTAAACCAGGAAGCGGGTCCATGGTGCCTAAGCCGTTAGAGAAGGATTTTTTCCTACTTTTTTTTTCGCTTCCTGTTTTTATTTAATTTTGTTTTGGGGTTTCTTTTGTCCTAGTCTGGGCTAGGCCAGTAGCCGCGGGTTCAATTAACCTCGAGTTTTACATGCCGGCCCTGGTCCTGGTTATCTCCGGGATATTTATGACAAGAAGCGCGGAATGCGGCCCCTCTCACGAAGACCCAGACCACATGGACCTCCACAGCATCACCATTCCACCATCCTCAACTTCATAATCATGCATAATAAAAATTGTTCCAGCTTCCAAGTGGGGAGCCGGGGTGGCCGAATGGTCGTGAGTTCGAATCCCGCCGGCTGGGGCCAAATATTTGTGCTGGCTTTTTCATCGTTGCCCCGTCTTTGATATCACCCGTAAGTGGTGGAAAAGGACGTTAAACCCCCAAACCCCCACCCACCCACCCCCAGCTTCCAAGTGCTCCATGACCGCTTCTGGCAAAAAGTTGGAACAGTAAAACAACAACAACAACAACAACAAAAGGGGGGGGGGAGAGGTGGTGGTGGTTGGGGGGGGGGGAGTGGCTGTTTATCAACCAGAAAACTTTTACCAACACGTTACTACAGGGTGAAGACATGTGCATGCACAATTATGTTTTAAAACTAAACTTTAGAATCGGAGAACGAGGCGGAAAAAAAAACCGTCTGTCTTGTTTGACACCCGTGTTGTGGTAATTCTTTAGCCTCAAAGAGTGCAGCAGTCACAGACGTACGTGTTCGCTCCCTATTGGGTGAGCGGGTTGCCTGCAAGCTCGTTGCCCGGCAGAGTTACCATAATATGCCTGGGCAACCGTGGTCATGACTAGTACTTCGTTGAGTATTATACAGTTACGTTGTTATTCTGGTGTGTGTGTGTGCGTGCGTGCGTGTGTGTGTGTGTGTGTGTGTGTGTGTGTGTGTGTGTGTGTACATTGTAATACAGGTGTGTGTGTGTGTGTGTGTGTGTGTGTGTGTACATTGTGTGTGTGTGTGTGTGTGTGTGTGTGTGTGTGTACATTGTTAGTGTGTGTGTGTGTGTGTGTGTGTGTGTGTGTGTGTGTGAGAGAGAGATGTTGATGAAACTTTATTTATCAACGGTAAAAGTTTTGACAGAAATTCGCCACTTTGCAAAGTTGCCGTTGCTAATGCTACGGAGACTACCTACTAAAACAATATAAAAAAAGAATAGTAATACTAAAATAGAAAAAAAAGTTTAAAAAGATAAATCAAAACAGAAAATTATGCACTAAACTACAGGAAACAAAGCCATAGAGAAAATTGTCCATCAGGTCCAAACGAATTCACACACACACGTGCGCCCTTTGCAAACACAAATCATATGATGAAATGGCATTGGAAAGTTAAAATGACAGGTTGCCGCGTAATGTACGTTGCATGCGGTCCGTGAGAGAGAGAGAGAGAGAGAGAGAGAGACAATGACAATGACACTTTATTTTCCAAGGATAGAAGATTAGGTGCGCAGACCTGTCACACATCTTGTCCTTGCTACTCTACACACACACACACACGGTTGCTAAACTACTATCAGCTGCTACAGTAATAAGGTGAACTCATAATCAGTAATATATATAAACAAGGCAAAGCACGTTTCAAAATTCAAAATCGCACACCACACACTAATACATGTAGTACAAACACATAATTACACAACTCGTAATGAAGAGAAGAAAAGAAATAAAGGAAGAAAATAAAAATAAAGGAAAACTGTAGAAAAAAAAACAACTTGGGAGATGTTATTGAGTTTATGACAGGGGCAAATGGGTAAATAACCGGGCCTTGAAGGTGTTGATGGTTGGAGCTGAAATAATGTGTGCCGGAAGTGAATTCCACAAGCAGGCTCCAGAATATGAAAAACTAGACTTAAAAAGATCTATGCGGGGTCTTGCCATCGCCAGATTGTTCCTCGCGGTCTTGTACGGTGTAGTGAAGGTGTTAAAGAGACGCGAAAGGTACAGTGGAGATTTAGAAGAGCGGACTTTCCACATCATCACACCCTTATTGAATAACAAGTGTCCTGCACACTCAGAATCCCGTGAAAGACACATACCTTTCAAATTCCGCAGAGTTAAATCAGTATATAATGTGTGTAATCTCCTATCCTTACCTGGCAGGAAAGTCGCACATAGTTTTGCTAAATTTCTGAAAGAATGCAAAGTTGTGTTAGAACAAAGTTCTCATTGCTTAACACTTGTTTTTCCTAGTCCGTGTAATTGCTGTAAGTGTATGACAGCTTTATTTCATGCAGTTTGTGATAACAATATTGATCAGCACTCTTGTTTATTGATCTCACGGTGATTGTTGTTGCTAACATTTACTTTTTACCTTACATTACCTTGTCATTTGCATTTCTTGTGTGTTTATATTGTTCCTCCATGCCCAAGTAGGGGTCAAAGGAAATAAAATCTTTGAGACTTTATTGTCCACATATATACTTATCAGGGTGGGTGTTTGGGGGTTTAACGTCCTTTTCCACCACATAGGGTGATATCAAAGACGGGGCAACGATGAAAAAGCCAGCACAAATATATGGCCCCAGCCGGGATCGAACTCACGACCCGAGCATTAGAAGTCCAACGCTCTACCATTCGACCACCCCGGCTCCCTTGAATCTTTGAGACTTTATTGTCCACATATATATACTTATCAGGAGGGATCTGGGTGCATAACATGGAGTTCATCGTCTGTGTTTCTCCCACCGCAAGATCCGCCGAAGAGGAAGGGAGACAACTCCAGCAAGGCTGACAACTCCGCCCATCACATGAAAAGACACACTGTAGTCGCCCGTGGCGTCCGCAAGAAAACCTGAAGGAGAATCAATCAGACTTTACTTTTTAGCAGGTGAACCAAATCTGCCTTGAAATTCTACTCAGGATTCGAGCTGTATCAGGCTATGTGATGAGTAATGATACTAGGGTAAACTCATCCCGGTACCGGGACAGCGCTTCTCCCCCAATCCCTGCAACGACGGCCAAATCGGGCTAACCGAGACTGAGCCTAGCTAAGTGATACCTAAGAAGGAAAAAACAACAACAACAACAACAAACAAACAAAAAACAACAACAACAACAACAACACCAAAACAAAACAAACAACAACGAACAAACAAAACCCCAAAAATACTCGGTGACAAGGAAAGTGGACAGTTGCGAACAACTTTGAGGTCCGTGTGTTATTTCACAGTGTGCACAGAACGGCGAAAACTGTCGCATTCACCAGCACAGTATATTTTCAGCCTGCTTAGAGATTATTGCCTGCATGAGTTGTCTCCCTTGCCGCAACAAGCACGCATTTTTTTCGTGTGTGCATGCATGCATGCTGCGGGTCTGTGTATACACGGGGGACAACTCAAGCAGGGAATAATCTCTGGAACAGGCTGAAAATGTACTGTGCTGAATGCGACAGTTTTCACCGCTTCTGCGCACACTGTGAAATAACAAGGGGACCTCAAAGTTGTTCGCAACTGTCCACTTTCCTTGTCACCGAGTATTTTTATTTTTTTTTTCCTTCTTAGGTATCACCTAGCTCGGCTCGGTCTCGGTTAGCCCGAACTGGGCGTCGTTGTAGGGTCAAGGAGAAGTGCGGTCCCCGTACAGGGATGGGTTAAACTGCATTGCTGTACCGCGGTCCATTCATCTGTAACAGCCTTCCTTTCCATGCTCGCCATGCTGGGTCGGTGGACTCGTTGAAAAGCGCTTTTAAAGTCCCACCTTTTCCGGCTGCATTATACAGACTAAAGTGATTGTTCCACCATCACTGTCATCATTATTTGTCGTGTAAGGATTTATTATGACTGTGTTATGCAACATGTGTGTAACGTGTATTTAATGTGTAGTATGTAATGTGTGTATGTAATGTGTATGTGATGTGTATGTACTAAGTGCTTTTTTTTTTTTTTTTTTTTTTGCTGCCCCAACTCTTTGTCAACTGCAGTGGTGTTCTTCACAGGTCATGGGTGGAATCCACGGAGGGCTCGAAAGCTGGGGCAATTGTTATTATGCATGATGATCTCCTTAGCGTCATCTTACCATCATCCTCATCTCCATCATCATGCATAATAACAATTGCCCCAGCTTTCGAGCCCTCCGTGGATTCCACCCATGACCTGGGAGGAACACCACTGGAGTTGGCAAAGAGATGAGGATGATGGTAAGATGATGCTATGGAGGTCCGTGTGGTTTGGGACTGCAGGACAGGGCCGCATTCCACACTTCCTGTCATAAATATCCCGGCGTTAACCAGGCCCGGGAACTACGGCACCTGCGACGCCGGCCGTGTAATCATCCACATCATAAGACGTGTCATACCATTTTGTTATTGTGGGGCACCCAGACCTCTAGCAGGAGGTTGGGTGCCAAACAAATCCTCATCATTATTATCATTATTATTATCATATATTATTATTAAAAGACGGGGGTGAACGGTGGTGTAATAGGTAGCGCGTCGGACTTAGCCGCTGCGCTACTGAACGGCCGTCACCAATGTCATGGCGATGAAGCTTGGGTTCGAGCCCAGGTCGAGATTGTGATACGTGATACCGGTTTTTATGTTGTTTCCATAGTAATGGAAACAACATAATAGGACGGGCTAAAATTTCCACGTTCATAGGCAAGCATCTGTGGTACAAACGCACGTCACTGCCGATCTCCCGCAGAGACGATTTTGCAAGTGTAACTCTGACAATGACGTAAGAAAACTTGCGTCATCGATGCTGACGCGTATGATGTTCCGAACGCACTTCTCCTCCTCAGTGAGTGCCGTCTGTGCGGATGTGTGTGCGTGTGTGCGTGTGTGCGTGTGTGAATTGTGTCCGGGCCCGTTTCTTCGAAGATACTTAACCGAATGGCTTCAAATTTGGGGTATCCAAATTTATCAAAATGTTACATTAGACGATTCAAGCGTGTGATGATTGCTTAAGTGATTTGGGAGTTATCGCCCTTTTGAGACAAGTTGGTTGTCTTTCGTGTACAGGCGTAATATTTATTTAAATCACTCAATTTTTTGGCAGTAGATAGCTTGAATACGGACTCTGAATTGACTCACTACTAGAAAATGGTCGCTCTTATAGTTTTCATGTAAACCGAGCCTGAGTTGACATTGCATGTGAACCCAGTTCAGATGCCTATTTCTCCGAAAATACTAAACCGATCGATTTCAAATTTGGGGTTTCTAAATGAATCAAGATTGTTGAATAGAAGGCCCGATCCAGGTACGATTGCACACATGATTTGCGAGTTATCGCCCTTTTCAGAAAAAGTGGCTTTCGCTTTCTGGCGTTTAAAGGCGTAATATTTACCTAAACCACTCCATTTTTGGGACATAGATAGCATGAATACGGACTCTCAACTGAGTGAATTTTGGAGGTTGTCGCTTTTGTACTTTTGGCGTAAACCGTACCTGATGAAAGTGCTGGTGAACACACTTTAGATCTCAAAATCGCTCCTACTATACATAGATAATGAGCCTGGGGTGCCATAAAAAATATACAAAAAAAATTAGAAAAATTCACTGCAGCCGTTGTCGTCAGTTGACTCGAAAATTTGTACTCGAAGCACATTTCCTTTACACAAGCCACACGCCTCACAAACATCGCAGAAAAGGCACACGCGCACTGACGCAAAACTGTATCAGCGTCAGTTTGCCGACGTCATGTTTGATTGACGTGGGGGTGTGTCGTCACTTTTCGGAAGTTCTCTATTTGTAGACGGGGAAAGCGGGAGTTTCATTGATGTAGTGAGCTTTGTTTTTCCCACTGACTCTCACTCAATAGCATAGTAGAGTGAGAGAACACCACATAGGTCTCAATGGAGCACATGCACAAACGCGGCTCGCGCAAGTCTGCGTGCGTGCGTGCGTGCGTGCGTGCGTGCGCGCGCGCGTATGTCTGTGTGTGTCTGTGTGCGCGCGCGCGCAGCAGACATAACACATAGTGAAAAAACGTTCGCCGCGCAGACTTGTCTGTTAAACACATTGAGCCGGTATAAATTCGATCTTTACACTGCGCAGCAGCAACACTTCAATTTTCATGGGGCTGCTTTCATTGCAAGAATTGTATCCGAGTCAAAGTTATTACGTCAAATGTATTATGCGTCATCCCAATGAGGAAAACGTCATAGATTTCAAAGAAAACAACTTGACGTCTCTCTTCCAAAACCAAGATTGGTCTGACAAGCCCGGTCAGTTGTTTCCATTGAGAGAGAGAGAGAGAGAGAGAGAGAGTGTGTGTGTGTGTGTGTGTGTGTGTGTGTGTGTGTGTGTGTGTGTGTGTGTGTGTGTGTGTGTCCTCCCGTATACATGGCATTACAAAAGAACGACCGTGACGACAGCAGGTGATTAAATGGAAACAACATATTGGGCTGGTCAGTGGCCATCTTGTTCCTGGCTGCCGGGCTGCTCATCTGGAGTTTCTCTCCGGGTTATATGACTTTCCTCCCCCAGTAAAATTGCAAAAAATATAGGATAGGTATTGGGTGGCGCTGCACCGCGGCGACGCGCTTCCCCCGGGGCAGGCAGCCCGAATTTCCCGAAAGGGATAATAAAATAGTTTTAAAAAAATCCGCTCTACCTGTGAGTGGCGCTCCGATCAACGAGCCGAGACCGTGTGCGAACGACACCCAGCCAAAAGCCTGCGTCAGTTTGTGCACACCCAGCATCTCCACACAGATTGGGGACCGCACCGTGATGAGGGTTCCTGTCAAATTGCCATTATCAAGTTCGGTCAGAACCCCAAGATACATGTATCTAATAAATAATAATAATAATATAATAAGTGTATTGTTATAGGCGCTTTATCCCCAGTACTTGGCTCAAAGCGCAGCGAGCCAAACCCAGCACGCACGTTCACATGAATCACACGCACTCTCTCACAAACTGGTGGACATGAACACAATTACAATCACGTGGTGCGAAGGGCCAGCTCAGCAATTTAAGTTTCCGAATTTTAGAATTGCATTTATTTTTTTTTAAATTTTGTGGGCTGAACATTTTCCAAACAAGGAGGGGGGGGGGGAAGCCGGAGTACCCCTCATCGACCCCTTATTTACCCCTCAACCTTATTGACTAATACGGTACCGGCCGGATGCACCCTTTTGTGAGCACGGGCAACACGTATACGCACGTGGTCGCGTCCGCTACCACTGACTGCATCTTCTGCCAATTGTTATGAACCATACCCACCCGTACAGAAGCCGAATACGCCACAGTAGACAGCCAGCAGAGTGTAGGTCTTCAGGAAGGGAACCACGCTTGTTGCCACGCCCGCCACAACCGCCACCAGTCCGTTGATGATGAAGAGGTCGGCCCAGGGCTGTTCGCACACGAAGCCGATGACGACCCGGCTGATGATGTTAGCGATGCCCATGATGGAGACGAGGAGAGCGGCGTTGGTAGAGTCGATACCCAGAGTGTGGGCCAATGGCGGAACGAAGGTTGAGGGAATCCATATTCCTGTTTTTAAGAAAATAAGTTAACTGTACTTGAACATTTTTTTTTTTCAAATACCTCCTGCCCGCTATATGCTAAGATTTGTTAAAAATAGGGCCAGTAAGGTCACGTCAAGCCACTGTTACGTAAGGCGTGGGCCTGCCCTCCTATGCCCGAGACCGCTGCAGATTGCACAACAGTGGCTTGAAATGGCTCCCACTGTTCTGAAGATTTCAAGTAAACTTGCGAATGCTGATGGTCTTTTAAGAGTTAAATGAATACGTGGTCCTAAGTTTATGATCACAAAAGACTTGAAGTCACGCGACTCACTAGCAAAATGTTTCTACCCCCCCCCCCCTGTCCCATATCGCAAAATCGATACCAAAAGTGACCATTTAAGTCAAAGTTGTTTTACCTGCTGTCCACAGAAAAACCGAAAACGAATACACCAGAAAGCACGGCCCCTTCAGCAGAGAAAAGTCTAACCCACTGAACACATTGCACTTGCGTCCTGCACGCTGTTTCTTCTGGGTCTTCCATGTCAGCCTCAGGTCCATTCCAATTTCACTGTTAACACCTGGACTCGATAAGCCATCGCTGTCGGCGTTTACAAGTTCAAGGTCATGACCTTGACGCAGCCCTTGGACAGGAAAAGCCTTAGTAACGGTGAAGACGTGCTCCTCGCAACCTGTCTTCTGGATACCTGCACCGTCACTGGCACACATCAGACCAGGTTCTTTGAATCGCCTCTTGTAGACGTCCACGTTCTCTTCTTCATCAGAATCATCCTTGGGTCTTTGTTGGCGAGTGTGATTCTCGCTGGCCTCTTGGCTGAAACAGGGGCCCAGTAATTCGTTCTGAGGTCTGGACTGCGGTTTTATCGGGGTCATTTTCAACGTGACCACACGGCACGCATAGCCAAAACAGACGCCGTTCAGGACAATACCGGCCAGAATCCAAAGGGACCCCTTCCAGCCGTACGTCAGCAGAAAGTAGTTCAGCATGGGCGGGAAAAAGAGCGAGCCGATCCCTCCGCCGCTGCACACGAGGCCTGTGACCAGAGCCCTCCGCCGGTGAAAGTAGCGCCCTACTTGAACGACCGCCGGCACAGCTATAAAGCAAAGGCCGCAACCTGGACAGGATATAGACTGGTTATAGAGCATAAACGTTTTGTTTTTTAGTTTTTTTACTTACATGTTACTTCCTTGACAGAGTCTAGCGCAGGACAGCGGATATTCTTTTTAATTGTTTTTTTTTAAAGTTTTGTTTCGTTGTTGTGAATACACATAGACCCCCCCCCCCCTCTCTCTCTCTCTTATGTAGTTTTAATTTATCATAATTTATCATAATTACTGACCAGTTTAGCCTGCCATTGCAATACTGTATTATGTACTTGTTCCGCCCCCCCCCCCCCCCAGCATTACCATAAGCGATGCATGTTTATGCTAATTGTTTACTTGTACGAATTGTAGTGCAATACACTTGTTTAAGCCAAACGTTTTGTTGAGGTGTTGGAGGGTGTATCGGACTAAAACAGTAAGAGAAACATTGGAGGCACTGTCCATGGTAGAAACTGTTTCTATATAGATTGAAGCATTTGTAGGGGTGACTATGATGCCTGAGGCTAACAGGCAATCTGTAGGCATTTATTTGCGCACGGGTTAAGTTCAGTACGCAGGACACCTCAGGACTGAGGTAAATTTTTCGGGCTGTGTCCTGAACTATTTGGCTTTGCGTAGCCCTGCGTGCCAATGGTCTTCAGGGGCGCCGGAACCGGGGGAGCAGGGGGCAGCTGCCCCCCCCCCCCCTGTACCCAAGCAGGGGGGGGGGCAAGAGTATCTCCCCCCCCCCCCTGGAAAATCAGGTGACTATGGCAAGAGGGGGGGCAAAGCCATGGTCTTGCCCCCCCCCTCCCTTCCCCTACCCCCCCCTCCCCCTCTTCCTGCTCTCTCCCTCATCCCACCCAACAGAGAACTCAGTTTGGCCGTTGCATGAAATATCAAAACGACTTGGCAGAAAGTCGTCTGATAATCACTCCCCCCCCCCCCCCGCTTTTCACTTTCTCCAGGCAACTTCCTCCCTTTCACTGGCTCTGGCGTTTCCCCCGTCTGAGATTCTGCCCTCCTCCCCACAACATCTTCCGGCGCCCCTGGTCTTATATAATATAGTGGGCATGCGTAGAGAAACGAGACACGTGGTGCACAAGGAATTAAATCGCTAAATTACCCTTCCCTTGACAAAAGGAGGTGTGTGTGTGTGTGTGTGTGTGTGTGTGTGTGTTGGATGAGGAATTACCTCCAAGAAAACCAAACGTTACGATGAGTGTGGGCAAGTTTGGTGAAAACGTGCTGACGAATATTGAAACAGCCGCCAGTAATGCTCCCAACATGGCCGCTCGCCTGCATCCAATCTTGTGAATACACGCACTCACCAAAGGTCCTGAAGAGAAATAAGAAAACGGTTCTATGCTTATCACCATTGACGGTTCAATTTATGTGTGAACATCGTTTATTTAGAACTGCGCTTGACGCGACGTTTTCGTCAAAGAGAGGATCACCTTGTCCCTGTGATTGAAGTGTCTAGAATTAAATTGCGGAGCGTAGCTGAAGCTTTGCAAGGCAAACAAACAAGATACCTTATTGTCGACCTTGACCGCGTACCGTATGATTCCTCCGTGACCCAGGCACTGTGTGCGTGCACAACCCTTGCCAACCGGGGGACTTATTTTAGCCTTTTTTTTTTTTTTTTTTTTTTTAGGTCTTCCTCAGACGTTTCCAACTCGTGTTTGGTTTGAAAGATAATGCACTAAGCACTTTTATGGAAATATATTTTTGATCGGAAAAAATAAACGGTGCGGCCACAGTGAGAGCGGAGATAACATGGGTTGTGCCGGGGTGGCCAGCGTCCTCAAGTGTCAAGTTCAAGTTCAAGTTTATTTATTTTCCCACCATCTAGGGGCATTGGAAAAAAAGATATATATACATACATACATACATCACAGCCACCTGTGTCACAAATGTCACATACATGTTTACACTGCACTCATTAAAAAACAAAAAACAAAAACAAAAACCAACAAACAAACAAATAATAAAAAAAAAAGTATATGTACCAATACAATTACACAGATAAACTACCGAGTACAGCATCCCTTGCACACAATATTTCAACACCCAAATACTAAGGAAAGGACCCCCCCCCCCACAAACACACACACACACACACACACACACACAACAACAACCCAAAGCACAGAAATTACCAAAGGGGGTGCAAAGCGCAGAAGTTACTTCAAACCCTCCCCGATGACTCTGACAAATTTAACTAACTTAAACAGAAGCTTTTTGTTCCTAGTGGCAAACAAGTTTTGGTATCAGTGGTGTCAGTGCCCCGGGGTCTAGATGTGTGGTTGGCAACGGTATGCAAGGCCGGGCTCTGCACAAACGCTGGGTGTATAGTCGTGAAAAAGTTAACAGAAATCCTGTCACAAACCCACGGAAAATTAATGGAACTTCAACCGGCCCTGCAGAGTACATTAAGCCTCGTAAAAAAAAAAATAAAAAAATGTCTGCACCGTTGAGATGCAAACAAACCAACACCAGAAAACTTGACAATGGCCTGGACGCGATCAAATCAAATCAAATCAAATCAAATCAAATCAAATCAAATCAAATCAAATCAAATCAAATCATCTTTATTGTCCAGTCCTTTAAAAAACAGAAAATTTTCTTTTGGTGGCCGCTCTGCTGAACATAAAAAAGGTTAAGAATATCACAACATAAAAGTATACGCTGTGGTAATTCCGATAAAAAAATTAGGCTAAATAATGATATTAATAATAATAATAATAATAATAATAATAATAATAGCATGATTAAAATACGAGTACATTTAAAGACCGGACTATGACATACCCCCCCCCCCCACACACACACACAGTACACAGTACTTTTCAAATCACCATAATGCTGATGGAATGATATGTTCAACGCCAAAGTGCAGGTACAACAACTCTGCCGTATAAGATCAGCAGCCACGGTGCACAACAGCAAATAACATTATTTAAACGAACAAACAATAATTCTTTGCAACCAGACTGAACTGTTGAGTCCAAAGGCACCTTCAAATCTGCCTTGAAAACATTCTTGTTTCAGAAAATTTAATCAGAATAGCTACCATGAATGCACCAGTCTTTGGTGTACGTGAATCCGTTTGTTTGAGAAAGTGTTATACGAATTGTGTCTTGTTAACCGTTGTGAAGGTGCCGACCGTTCTGTTTAGTGACCTACTTGTCTTTCTTTATCTATTTACTGTATCTGCAACCCCATCTCCCCCCCCCCCCCCCCCCACCAGCCGCGATAATCTGTGTTGCTTGTACGGCTTTTGTACGGCGCTTTGAGCTTGTCTAAAGATAAGCGCCTTTGAAATTATTATTATTATTATTATTATTGACAACAAAAAATACCTGCCGTCTCACTGCTGCTGATAAGAACGGAAGTCAGCCAAGATATTTCCAAGTTGCTGCTGTCGAAATGACTTCGCAGACTGTCGTAGTAGATTCCCATGCTGTAGATAATTCCATACACCAGCATGTACAGGAGAAAACAGAGCGGCACAAACAGCCATCTTGTAGATTTATCTCGCCCTCCGCCTACAGTTTCACCGGCCATATTTTCTTGCAAAACTCCTCCAGTTACTACCGTTTCATTGGAATCTGATTTCGGTACTGTTTCCCTCTCTAAAGAACTTTCGCGATGGTTAGCTCGGAGACTATCAGAGAGTGCAACCGAAGTTGGTTCGGCTTTAAAAGCGTAGTTGTGCTTTCCTCTCGCGTGCGACATGCTTGCCTGTAACTGAGACCGACTCCTTATGGGCAGATTTCAGAATGCGGTTTGCAGTCGGCTGATTAAGGACATATGTCTAACCTACCGTTTGCCAACACGGACTGAGTCCGACAAGACGCCTTTCTTTGTGTCATTGCAGTCAGGCGTGCAGCCTTAAAACGAAAAGAAGAACACAAAAAGAAAGTGGGTCATAGCCGAGGGAAGGGGTGGGGGTGGGGGGGGTAGGGGTTTGGGGGTTTAACGTCCTTTTCCACCACATACGGGTGATATTAACAAGACAGGGGCAACGATGAAAAAGCCAGCACAAGCTAGTGGCTAGTTTATACATGGCCCATTAACTGTGATGTTTTGGCTTTATATCCCATAATACAGTAACTAGATCCGTCCGTTCCTGTGATACGACAGCTCTTCTGAATGTCCTACATACTGTGTTTCATCATTATACCTGAAGGTTGTAATTTGTATATGTATCGATGATCGTTTTTATGTGTGTGTGTGTGTGTGTGTGTGTGTGTGTGTGTGTGTGTGTGTGTGTGTGTGTGTGTGTGCGCGCGCGCGCGCGCGTGCTGGTTCCGCTCAATGTTTGTAATTGTAATGATTTTTATTGTCAGTTTTGTCTGAGCAGACCGCAGTGCAATTTCCCTTCGAGGGACGGGACGAATAAAGTGATATCTGTACGCCGCTTGCGCCGGTACCACTAAATTCGTGCTCATTGGGACTGCAGTAAAGTCGTAGCAAGGAGGCGTTTCGTGAGGTATTTATGCTGACGCAGTGTTTACACGCTCCAAAAACATGCACGTAGCAACCATGGTATAGACTACATCAGATAGTGCAAGTTGAAGGCCATTATGTGAAGTGTGCAGCTGCCGGCAGGACTATGAGGAAAAGTCGTAGCAAGGAGGCGTTTCGTGAGGTATTTATGCTGACGCAGTGTTTACACGCTCCAAAAACTTGCAAGTAGCGACAGTGGTATAGACTAAATCAGATAGTGCAAGTTCAAGGCCATTATGTGAAGTGTGCAGCTGCCGGCAGGACTATGAGGAATAGGAGGGACGATCCAACCCCGTTCCGGGTCCGTCGCTTCTCTAGGCCCCTCCGACGACGTCGGCTCCGATTTGGACGGGGCCTACAGAAGCGATGGACCCGGAACAGGGGTGGGGGGGGGGGCGGTCAAGTTAAGGGCTCCAGATCCGCTACGCTACACGTGCGTGCGTGCGTACGTATGTGTGTGTGTGTGTGTGTGTGTGTGTGTGTGTGTGTGTGTGTGTGTGTGTGTTTGAATGTTTACTGTGATTATATAGACCGGCTTTGGTGGACAGAGGAGACTGTGATAGTAACGTGATGAATGTATATTTAATGCATTTAAATAGCTATTTTAAATGATGATTATTGATTCATTAAGAATTAATTTGGTGATTTTTAATAGATATTTATCTAATTTTAGGGTGTGTTATTTTTTTTTTTTTATGCTGCATGTATTGCCTGTTTGTTCGTTTCAAGTCCACCACGCCCGAATTTCCCATTTGCGATAATAAAATTTTATTTAGCCTAAATTTGAATTCACACACACACACACACACACACACACACACACACACACACAAACTCTGTCTGCCTGCCTGCCTGTCTGTCTGTCTGTCTGTCTGTCTGTCTGTCTCTCTCTCTCTATCTTCTATCCTTGGAAAATAAAGTGTCATTGTCATTGTCATTGTCTCTCTCTCTCTCTCTCTCCCTATGTCCATCTCTTGAAAACCGACTGAAGTATTGACAAACAGTTCACATACCTGCCAAATCACTGCAGGCGAAAAGGACCAATGTCAGCCATGATACATTCCCATGTTGCTGCTGTCAAAATGGCTTCGCAGACTGTCGTAGTAGATTCCCACGCTGTAGAGAAGTAAAAACAACAGCACAAACAGCTATCTTATGCATTTAGTCCGGTTTCGGGCTGTGCCTACTGAAGAGATTTCATTGGTTTCGTGCAAAACTCTTCCATTTCAAAAAGTCTGATTCAGATCTGGTTCCGATACTGTCTTTCTCTCGGGAAGACTTTCGAGATGCGCAACGTTGGTTTGGAGAATAATGTTACTGGAAAAAAGAAACCGAACTGGCTTCTTCTTCGGTTTTGAACCCGTAGTTGTGGTTTCCTCTCATGCAGATCTTTGCCGGTGACAATGGTCCCGTTTACATTAGCTTAAAATACCGCCCTGAGAGCGCTCTGAGAGCGCCCTGTCGCGTTTACACTTGGACAAACCGCTCCGAAAGCGCTACCTATAGTGGGTAGTCTGAGGGCGCTCTTGCTTAGGGCGCTTCCGTCACATCACGTGGGGCCCTGTGTCACCGTAGCAACAGGCCATTTTTGCAAATGGCGAAAGATCTTTTTTTTTCTGCCAGGCATACAAAAACACGTGCTTTCTGGGCGCTGCCATCTTGAATAAATGTCACATTCCTCGAGAGCACGTGACATATCAGCTCCCCTTCCACGATTGTGTAATGTAAACGCCGTGGAGCGCTCTCAGTACGGTGCGCTTTAGGGGCGCCCTCAGAGCGCTCTGTAATGTAAACGGGGCCAATGACTCTTGGTGAAACGTCATAGTGCATGCTGGTGCACGGAATCGGGTACTGTTTCACTTGGAAAGGTTTGTCCGACGTCAAGCGAATTAAATGTTCAGCTAACTTAGTATGCCCTGGCTTGACTGTCAAGATATCTTGACAGTCTGAAAACACTTCTTCTAACTCCTGCCGTTGAGTCTCTGACAGTTTGTCATCATACTCTACGTCCCTGAACGTCTCACCTACAGTCGTTGGCACTGTCTGTACCTGAACTCTGCCCACATCCGCATCCGGCCCCTTGCTGTCTCCAAGAACAACTCCAACTGAAACAACTTGACAAATATCAGCAACAGAACACTGATCAGTACAAGGGTACATGCACTACCCGGCCTGATGCAGATGAACAACTGCAGTCAAAGGCACTGAAACAATGGCAGACTAGTCATAAGTGTGAAAGGCCTGACGGAAGAGATGGGTTTTCAGGTTCGATTTGAACTGGGACAGTGTGGGAAGGTCACGAAGTTCGGCTGGCAGCGAGTTCCAAACATTGGGGGCGAGGAAACTGAAGGAGCGTTCGCCTGCGGTTTTCATGTTGCGCTTGGGGACTTTAAGGCGCTTTTCATCGGCGGAACAAAGTGTGCGAGATGGGTGGTAAGCGCACAGCAAGGCAGACAGATACGGAGGAAGAGAGCCCTCAAAGAACCGGTATGCAAAGGTTGCAATCTTAAAGTGGCAGCGGAATTTCACGGAAAGCCAGTGGAGTTGTTTTAACAGAGGCGTGACGTGGTCTCTCTTGCGTTTTCTAAGGACGAGACGCGCCGCGTTGTTCTGTATCATTTACAAGCGTGAGATTTTGTCTGCCGGTAGACCTGCGAACACAGAGTTGCAGTAATCCAGCCTAGAGGTGACCATTGCACTCACAAACTTAGAAGCTGAATTTTCTGAGAGGTACGGTCTAAGTGCCGAGATCCTGCAAAGCTCGAGAAAAGCCGCGCGGCAGACGCTGCTGATCTGATCATGCATGGAAAGCGTGCGATCTATCCTTACACCTAAATACCTCACACAGCTTTAGAAAGAAATGCACGAGTCACCAATGTTTATGAACTCGCTGTCAATCAGACTGAGACGAGATTGAGAGCCTACAGGCATGACTTCGGTTTTCTCAGTGTTAAGTTTCAGTTTGTTGCTAGTCATCCATCCTACATCCTCTAAGCAAGACTGAATGCTCAGCTGAGCGGAGCTGAAATTGCCAGGTGTACAACTTTTTGACAGTTCCGTATCATCCGCATATTTATGGAAATCACACGCATGGGCGATGATCACGTCAGACAGAGGCTGTGAATACAAAGTAAACAAAACAGGTCCTAACACGGAGCCCTGAGGGACCCCGTATAACAGCGGACTAGGGGCAGACAACCTACCATCAACGGTAACAGCCTGGGAACGTTCACTGACGTAGGAACAAAACCATGCAAGAGCGGTACCGCGAATACCAAACGTAACTTCCAGCCTCTTCAGCATCACAGAGTGATCAAGCGTGTCGAATGCTGCGCTGAGATCCAGGAGAGCAACAAGGGAGACTAATCTCTCGTCTGCCTTCACTAGCAGACCATCCAGGACACTCAGCACAGTCTCCGTGCTATGATCCCTCCGGTATGCTGACTGGTGGACTTCAAGTAAATCATTTTCAAACAGATGGCGCTGCAACTGCTTCAGAACAACTTTCTCTAGAAATAAATGGAAGATTAGAGACAGGTCTAAAGTGTTTCAGGTCGTTCGGATCGAGTCCCGGCTTCTTCAGAAGGGGCGTCACAACAGCGTGTTTAAACTGACTGGGAACAGTACCTGTGATAAGAGAACCGTTTACAATGTAAGTGATCAATGAAATGAGTTCATCAATACACTGTTTGACAAGAAGAGTAGGAATCGGATCAAGTGCACAGCTCTTTGTCGGAGACATCACAATCAGTTCACGGACCTCCTGCTCAGTCACTGGCTCAAAACATGAGAGTGAAGGGCCGTTATACACACTAAATGTAGGGGGACCACACGAACACGAGTCTAGTTCAGAGCGGATACGCTTGATCTTGTCCGAGAAGAAGGTACAGAACCGTTGAGGCAGATCCTCGTGAGGCACGTCGGTCGGAAGGGGAGTGGTGCGGGGCTTACCCTGGAGCTCACTGACGACAGAGAACAACTGTTTAGATGATGCACCAGAGTCAATCTTGTCCGTGTAGAACTGTCTCCTGGCTGACTGAATGGCCGACTTAACTGTGGCTCTCTCCTTGATATACATTTATCTTGATGATTAGCACAGCGATGCAATGTTGTTTACACTTTGCGCGAACGGCCGAACATTCAAACTCTACTACTGTTGTACCACTACTGCAACGCTCAGTGTGGTCTCCGCGTCACCGAGTACGCTTCTCTTGGTTCAGTGCCCAGGGCCCGCATGTAAAAGTCGGGGTTAAGGAGTTTAGCCCCGGGTTAGAGTCTAACCTCGAACTAAACTAGCTCTAGGGTTAAATTTACTGTTGTTTTTTTGGGTTCTAAATCAGGAAGCGGGTCCATTCCAGCAAGGTGCCTAAGCCGTTATGGGAGGATTTTTGTCTTTCTTTCTTTGTTCGCTTCCTTTTTTTATTTAATTTTGTTTTGAGGTTTCTTTTGTCCTAGTCTGGGTTAGGCCCGCGTGTGCGGACGTTCCGCCGATGGACGTTTCGCCGTCGGATGTTTCAGAGTCGGACGTTTTGCCGA
This sequence comes from Batillaria attramentaria, assembly GCA_018292915.2. Taxonomy (NCBI): domain Eukaryota; kingdom Metazoa; phylum Mollusca; class Gastropoda; family Batillariidae; genus Batillaria; species Batillaria attramentaria. The sequence goes on from JACVVK020000168.1 coordinate 818,689, forward strand.
CCGGACGTTTAGCCAACGGATGTTTCGCCGACGGATGTTTCGTCGACCGGACGTTTCGCAGACAGACTTTTCGACGCATTATGCATGGGCAACATAATTATAAAAGTATATAACATATAACAATATAAAACATTCTCATCATCTTGTGACACGACATACTCCAAGTTTAATAGAAACACGAGTAACTAAAATCCACACAGAGAACATGCTGTCTTCATATAACAATATAAAAGTATATACCACACTTACAACACTTCTGTTCACTTTGACTGTGTCACAGATTATGCGCAACAGCTTTGAGAAATACTAAAACATCACCCTGTGCGTACCTTGCAACAAGCGCTTGCAGTCGTGTGTTGACTACTTCGTACTGCTTGTTTTTTCGCATCCTGACGCCCATGGCATGCTGTTCTATCATAAGCTCGGTGCTTGCCTGCTCCTTGCGTAACTTGCTGACAAGCCTGCCAAGTGTTGGGTGCGTGACAGACATTCGCTGATCAAAGGCACGGTGCCAGCCTTCGACCGAGTTATTAGTCCTGGGCAGGTTGTCTTCCACACGATTGTAGACGTTCCACATGGCGACGTCGAATTTCGGGCGTCGACGGCGTCCTCGCTGCACAATGCCCAGCCATGTACTTTCAAAGTAGACGAGGAAGTCTGAAAGCGTCTCGTCAGTGTCGGCATCCAGCGAATCCATCAGCTGTTGAAACGCCTCGATGACGTCGTCAGGTGCACTAGATAAGTTCCAAAGTTTAACGGGAGGGAGAGAGAGAGAGAGAGAGAGAGAGAGAGAGAGAGAGATGCAGATAGTGACATTAAACGTTTACTTACCACTCCCTCTCTCTCTCTCTCTCTCTCTCTCTCTCTCCCTCTCCCTCTCTCTCTCCCTCTCTCTCTCTCTCTCAACGTTTACTTACTTCTCAGAATCTTGCACATGAATGAAGGAAGCACTATCTCGAGGGAACGTGAGACAGATGACAAACAGAAATACTGTCCAGGTGGAAGGTGAACGTGAGAACTGGCAGGGAAAGTGAGAGAGAGTTCACTGATACATTGATACAATGGCGAGAGAAATGTGTGAGCTCACACTTGACGTCGGCTAAAGGTCCCGCGCCGAAATGTTCGTCGACGAAACGTCCGTCGGCTAAAGGTCCCGCGCCGAAATGTTCGTCGACGAAACGTCCGTCGGCTAAAGGTCCGTCGGCTAAAGGTCCGGTCGGCAAAACGTCCGGCTCCGAAACGACTGTCGGCGAAACGTCCGCCGTCGAAAAGTCCGTGCACCAGTTTTACATACGGGCCCTGGTGTCCAAGTGGTTTGATGACAGAACACACGAAAACAGATCAAAACGGAATGTGAGCAAAAAAATAAATAAATAAATAAATAAAATAAAATAAAATAAAATAAAAAGAGGTAGAATTAGCCCCTTTAAATCAATCGTCTCCTGGCTGGAGGCTGCCCTTTGCCTCGTTGCCTTGCACTGAATTTTGATATATATACATATCATCCATATGTGGCGGAAAAGGACGTTAAGCCTCACCCACCCTCGTTTATTGTCGTATGGTCTCCACCTCGAAGGCGTAGGTATTCGGATTTGCCCGCCTTGAAATCCAGCACAGATAAAGAGAGAGAACTCCCGAAAAGCCGATGGTCGCCCCTGTCCCGTAGAAGGAGGTGTTATAGCTGCCCGTCAGGTCAGACAGGAAACCTTCAACACACACAAATACAATACAATACAATACAATACAATACAATACAATACAATACAGTAAGTAAAACACAATACAATACAATACAATACAATACGAGTGGGTGGGGTGGGTACCACCACATACGGGTGATATCAAAAACAGGGCAACGATGAAAAAGCCAGCACAAATATTTGGCCCCAGCCGGGATACGAACTCACGACCCGAGCATTAGAAGTCCAACGCTCTACCATTCGGCCACCCCGGCTCCTCGGTACAGTACAGTACAGTACAGTACAGTACAGTACTTTCTACACATACCTGCTAACGGTGGACCAGCAAAAGCCCCAAGGCCATGCGCCAGGCACAAGAAGCCAAAGGAGTCAGCCAGTCTATGTGGTCCAAGCAGCTTCACCAGTATCGGAATTCTCAGTGTTACGAAGGCACCTGCAGCACAGCGCAGCACAAAACCTACTATTTTTTGTGTATCTGTCTGTACCATAGCGGCGGAAACGGGCAAGGGGGCAGGAACTGCCCCCCCCCTCTCCCGCCACCCCTTTGTGTGTGTGTTTTATTTTTTGGTGGAGGAGGGTGGGGGTGGCAGAGTACCAAAAAAAAAAAAAAAAAAATCCTGTGGACAAGAAAGGGGCAGAAAACGAAACGAAAAAGCTGAACAAACAACAACAACAACAAAACAAAACAACAACAACCCCAAAATAAAATAAAATAAAAAAGGTCAAAATTAATTAGAGGTTGGCCTAAACAGCTCAATAATACCACCTGGACCCCCGACCCTTCCCTCCGTCTTTGAATTCACACACACACACACACACACACACACACACACACACACACACACACACACACACACCGCCTTACCCATACAGGCGCCATACAGAGCGGAGAAGGCAGCCAGCTGTGAGTAAGTCTTCACAAAAGGAACGAGGCTCGTGGCAACTCCCCCTACGGCCAGCGTCACACCGTTTGTGACAAGCGGGTTGGCCCAGCGCATGTCGGACAACCAACCAAAGACCACGCGTCCCACTGTGCTGGCCATGCCGACAACTGAGACGAGGAAAGCAGCGAGGGTTGAATCCACGTGAAGGATGTGTGCCAGGGGAGGGAGGAAGGTTGTTGGAATGAACTGCCCTGAAAAAAAAAAGGAATCCAAAACTTACTATATGTGGTATTTGAGGTAATGATAAATTTTTGTGAGAGAGAGAGAGAGAGAGAGAGAGAGAGAGAGAGAGATGATGATGATGATGATGATGATGATGAAACTTTTTTACTTCAGGATAGTAGCATTTAGAGCATTGCTGCCTATCTCACATGCTGTCCTGCTATTCTACATTAAAGGATACTGAAAAAAGACAACATCAAAACAAACAAACAAACAATAAAAAAGTAATAAAGTATGAACTATCTAATGAAAATAAAGGAGAAAAAAATACACACGATAAACAAATCAAAACATACGTGGCATGTGCTGATGAGAGAGAGAGAGAGAGAGAGAGAGAGAGAGCGTTGTCGGTGTTCCACTGTGTTTGCGGGCTTCCTCTTTGGCTCGGTCGTTTTGCACAGGAATTCCTTAATTATCATGCCAGCAGTAGGTAGTTAGTTATATAGGGCTTCACGCCGTTCAAGCAACAAAGGCTAATTGTGTGACCCGTTCTCGCGAAAGGGACCAGAAGTCGCGCTAGGCCGAACGCTGCTACAGGCGAAAAGAGTGCCGGGGGTCAGTATGGCCGCCTTGTGAGTAGCCAACTTCAACTGCTGATATCTCTGTCAGTGTTAGTGATACAGCTTTCATTCTTATATTGAATTAAACTGCATAACCAATAGATTGCAGTAATATACATATCTCAAAATTGATAATTTTCGACTTATGGTCCCTTTTGTGATAACGGGTCACAATTCGCGGCTAACATTGCATCGAATCGATGTCATGCCAGCAACATTACATCGATTTTCCAAATATTTGACAATATTTTGTTAAAAAAATAATTATTTCTGACACCGGTAGGAAAACAATGTGACAAGAGAAACTAATGTAATAGAAATTTGATAAAATCGTTTCTGAGCTTTAAAAAAAAGTCACTCTACCGTTTTACTTACCAGTAGTGCAGAAGAAGACTGATAACCAATACAGAAGAAAACTCGGGCTTTTTGCGAGCGAACAGAACCCATCTAAAAACGACGGTCCTGCAAAACACAGCCTGTGGTTTCTGCGCTTCTTATGTTTAGCTTCTGCAACTGAGTCCTTCACACTCCCGATAACGTCACAATTTCTTGTGCACTGTTCAGCGGTCGTGTCTTGGCCGCTGATGCGTTGTTGCTCAATGACGTCACTCTTTCTTGTCCACTGTCCGGTCATGACGTCTTGGCCGCTGGTTTGTAGTTTCTCAATGACGTCACTATTACTTGTGCTTTGTCCAGCGGTCATGTCTTGGCCGCTGATGCATTGTTGCTCAATGACGTCACTATTTCTTGTCCACTCTTCAGTCATGACGTCTTGGTCGCTGGTTTGTAGTTTCTCGATGACGTCACTATTTCTTGTGCACTCTACGGCTATGGCCTTTTGGTCGCTGGTGTGTAGCTCCTGAACTCTGCCATCACCTACAATGCTGACTTCATTCTCTAACTCCTTTTTCGGGATTTCTGTGGTTTTCTTCTGTTTCCTTTTGCCGTAAGCGAAACCGAGGACTACTCCATTTAAGACAACGCCGGAGTGGATCCAGAGAGCCCCCTTCCAGCCGAACTCCATCATGAGAAAGTTGAGGAACGGCGGGAAGACAAATAGTCCGGTTCCACCACCGCAGCACATGATTCCGGTGGCAAGCGCCCTCCGCTGCACAAAGTAGTGCCCAACGCTCACTGTCGCTGCAAAGCGTATGCATCCAAACCCGACACCTGTGATGAAAAAAAAAAAGAAAAAAAAAAGCCTACAAAACAAAACTCACAAGGATGGGGTGTTTGGGCGTTCAAATAGAGCTTACATGGTTAGTCCTCATGGTTTACGGCGAAAGACTAACCCCGAGATGGTTCGATTGCTTGTGTACCTCGATGGTTCGATTATTTGCGTGGCTACCTCGCCGGAGGCTCGGTAGCTACACAAACAATCGAACCATCTCGGGGTTAGTCTTTCGCCTTAAACAACGAGGACTAATCATGTAAGCTGTTTATACCACGAGCATTCAGACTCTTACCTCTACTGCTCTAGTCGCATACATTTTCTGTGACATTGTATTTTGCTGGTAGGGTGACTAGTAACATTTGTACCCCCTCAAAATTCTGCGCACTGACTTGTGAGGAAATCATGCGTAGGGCAGTTGAAATTGCTTGATGTCAAGCAGAATATCATTCAAAGCATGTTCTCATGTACTGACATTCAAAAGTGCACCCGCAAATACTTCGCAGAGAATTTTCTGTGCGATCATTATTTTTACGTGATTCAAGGAAAATAAGATTTCACCCCCAAAAGTGAGCAAAATAACTGTGCACCGGCCGTGACGTATGAGTTCCAAATGTTTGAAATGACGCACGTTCTGATTGATGACGTAACTGGAGTGTGTTTTTGTGAACTCGTAAACCACTGAGTGGGTTATGGAAAGTCATAACTCACACTTTCGCTCTCTGTTTCCTTACTATTTTCGGACGTAGGCATAAAGCACTCATAGTTAACTCACTGAAAGTTTGCGCTGGCGAGTGGTGTAACGTCCTTTTTCACCACATATCGGTGATATCAAAAAGACGGCGCAATGAGAAAAAGGCCAGCACAAATATCTGACCCCAGCAGGGATTCGACCCCAGCACTGGAAGTCAAACTCGCTGCAATTCGGCTACCCAGGGCTTCCCCGAAAAAACACCCTCCAAAACGACAACAACAATACCATCACCAAAGACGACGACACCAGCACAACAACAACAACAACGACGACGACAATGACAATACAACAACAAGAAAAACAAGGAAACAAACAAACAAAGAAACAAACAAACAACCAAACAAACAACCAAACAATCAAACAAACAACCAAACAAACAACCAAACAAACAAACAAACAAAGAAACAAACAAACAACCAAACAAGCAAACAACCAACCAAAAACAAAACAACAACGACGACGACGACGAGAATGACAGTACAACAACAACAAAAACAACGAAACAAACAAACAAGCAAGCAAGCAAAGAAGCAAACAACTGTTGTAGAGATCGCGAAAAAGCCATTTCGATGGAAATTTCTAGACCATCCCAGAGCATGCTGGAGTAACGGCGTCAGTAGATTACGTCACCTTGGAAAGATTTCGAAATTGCCAGTAAGTCAAGGAATGTTCTAGATCTGACCTGTTTAGAATTTTAAGCAGCCCGGCACAGCGTTCTGGGTTCTTCTTCTTTCATGAATTTGTTCTCCGCGCATCTTCTGTTAATAAAGTATTGGAGTTGTATTCTGTTGTATCCCGTGTCTTCTCGACATAGCAGGAGTAAAATACAACAACAACCAAACAACCAAAACAACAACAACAACAACAACAACAACAACAACAACAACAACAACAACAACAACAACAACTACAATCGTGAACGTATCAAACGAATCACTTCTCCTTTGTTAAGCATGATGTTTTAATTAAATACAGACATAGCCACCCACTACGGACCGTCCGATTAATTGTAAGTATTCAATATTAGATACATGATGTGAAGGTCAAAGCCGTGGTGCGCGGGTTTGGAGTTCTTACACAGACCTAAAAAAAGATAGACCCACCGCCGCACGCTGCCAACCGCTGCTTGCGAGTAAACAGCTGATAGCGTCTGGCACTTCCAGGTACTCGCAACATGGCGCGCGGCGGCGTCACACTTCCAGCACCGCAGAGGGTCTACCTTTTTTTTTAGGTCTGTGGGTTCTTACCTCCCAGGACTCCAAACGTAACAATGAGAAGTGAAATACTGCCAGAGAAGGTGCTCGCGAAGACTGAAGTAGCTGCCATCACAGACCCAAACATGGCGACCTCGCGACAACCAAACCGATTGACAAGCAGACTGATCAAAGGACCTAAGTAAAAAGACAGAAAGAAAGGAAGGAATGATGAATAGGACACACACCGAAAAGATCCTCCTCAATCCAAACTAAATAATTAAAAAAACAAAACAAACAAACAAACAAACGGAGAAGCAACATGCACAACTGCAAAAAACTTGCACGTTTTTGACATTTGAATTGTTTTCTTTGCCCCATCTATATACTACTACTACTGCTGCTACTATTACTACTCCTAATTGAGGGTTTATGTAGCACCTCATCTCCGTAGAGGTCTACGCGCCACGATGGCTCATGTGTGAATTAGTTGTGTCCGTTTACTGTCAAATATCTCCGTGGTCCCTTCACTGAGAATAATTCTGTAAACTGCAGTAGTTTCATGACAGATTGTACATTTTAGTTATGTATCGTTGCTAGCGATAGCTTAAAGTTTAACGGGTGTAATCTAGTATTTTATCCCCTTTTCAAAAGCGTTGTCCTGGTTTTTCGGCTCTTTCAGCGGCTGTAGGATATTTTCTGTTTTCCATTCCGATTGCAATTCCATATCGTTTTATAGTATTTTTCCCGATCTTTTTAATGTCGTTTGTCCGACGTTTGTAGCTATTGTATTACGCCCGCTATCGTTAGTTTTCTGTGTGCTAACAAACACAGATTTCGCCCCCTACGGGTGCATCTTCGTTCTTTTCTGCTGCGAGCGGCCGTTGTCTTGTTTGCGGGCTGCGCTGGGCGCATAACAAGTTGCGCGCCGTTCACAAGCGCAAGGCTATTTATGGCTGGCATGGCTTTCCTCTCCGTAGGCGGCCAGCGCCAACGCCACGCTATTCGCGTTGCCCCGCTATTGGCATTGCATAACATGACCTAATTCCGCTCGCTGGACGCTTCCTCCCCTTGTCTGATGTGTCCAGCTCATTGCGCCAGCGTCGCTCTTAAAAGACAGACTTCACTTCGCTCGGCAGCAGCGGATTTCCTATGTTTTTTTTTACAAACTTGATCCCCCACCTCCCCTTTTACCCCCATCTGAGTGCTATACGCATTAAAAAAAAAAAAAAATTTCGGTTCTCACCCCCCTTTTTTTTTTCGTTTACCCTGTCTTACAGAAGCTTACTTAGATATATGCCTTCCTCAGTGCCTGCGCTTCTGTACCACATGATAGTGGGACTAATTTGCCTTTGGTATCAAATCTTTCCCGACCGGACTTCCGTGTCACTTGTGTCGGGAATCTACTCTTGAGCTGTTTTCTGCGTAGTTGCCGCCTTTCGCTGCATGGTACCAAATAGTTTGATTTGACTTAATTGCTTGGCTTTTTCTTTGCTTTCAGTATCTCAGTGTAGGTAGCGTGAGGCGGGTTCAGCCCCCAAAACAGCAGTGGATTTCGCAATACTGCTTTTCTCCTAGAATCTTGGACTTGTGTGTTTTATTAATCCTTTTCTGGGATTTGCTTTTCCGTTTTTTGTCAAATAAATGCGCTGGGCGCATAAAGAGCCGCGAGCCACGGTTCGCTGCACACACACACACACACACACACACACACACACACACACACACACACACACACACACACACACACACACACACTCGCTACCAGCCCTGCCACGCGTGACTGGACTCTGCGTTTGCTATGTACCCTGCTTGTTACTGTTTTCCTACAAATAAAACTCATGTCATATTGACCTCTGTGTCTGCCTCCCTGCCTGCATGAACCGGACCCCTGACACCCGGTGTTTTTTATATATATCTATCTATCTATCTATCTATCTAATCACAGTCCAGTAGTGAGGCATGCAAGCTTCATTGGGATACGATATAGCTTAACGACCACCTCGAGTCGACAACTTGACTGTATCAATTGTTGAACTCCCCTATAGCTCGTTAGACTAACGACAGTGAAGACAATCTCAGCAAAACCTGAGGAAAATGAAAACATTTACGTAACGTGTGTAACAGGTAAGACTCACCGACGACAAACTGGGTCCCAAACAGCGCAGATCCAATCCACGCAGTCAGGGCATTACTGCTGGCAAAGTGGTCGCGAAATGTCTCGAAAAATACCGCAATTCCATACCCTGTGCCATCCACGATAGCGTA